>PVIU01000602.1:0-292738 GCA_004026605.1 Ondatra zibethicus | reverse complement strand
ATTCTGTACTGAGAATCAAACCCAGGGATTCCTGCCTGGCAATCCAAAACTCTGCCAACTGAGCTACATCACCAGTCCCTTCAAACAGAGATTTAAAAAAAATGGAACTTGCTGGGGCTGGGAAGATGATTCAGTCAATAAAGTACCTCATACACAAGCGAGAGGACCTGAAAGTCCCCAGCACCCACATAAGAAGCCAAGCATGGTTGTCTGTGCTTGTAATCCCAGCACTGGGAAGCAGAGCGAGGCAGATCCTAGGGGCTTGATGACCAACCAGGCTGGTCCAAGACAAGCATGCAAATATAACACACACACAAGAAATAAATAAACATTTCAGCACAATACAACCTAAACTCTTTTGATCGGTATTCTCAACCTTCCTAACATTCTGACTCTTTAATACAGTCCTCGTGTATTAGTGACCGCAGCCATAAAATTATTTTTGCTACGTCATAACTATAATTTTGCTACTGTTGTGAATTGCAATGTAAATATCTATATTTTCTGATGGTCTTTGGTGACCCCTGTGAATGGGTCATTCAACCTCAAAGGGGTCACGACCTACAAGTAGAGAAACACTGCTTTTGATGCTTAAGTTGTGAAAAATAAGAGTAGGAAAATATTAAACATTTGTTTTCTGTAAAAAAAAAAAAAAAAGGTTCCATGAGGGGCTGAGAAGGTATATTCTTTCGTGTTTGGGTGGAATGTTCTGTAGATGTCTGTTAGTCATTTATTTCTCTGTTAGGTTTCTGTTTGGTTGACCTTTCCATTGGGGAGCGTGTTGTGCTGAAGTCTTCTACCATTAGTGTGTCAGGTTTGATGTGAGATTTAAGCTTTGGTAATGTTTCTTTTACATATGTTAGTGCTCTTGTATTTGGGGCATAGATGTTCAGGATTGAGATTTCATCTTGATGGATTGTTCCTGTTATGAGTATAAAGTGTCCTTGCCCATCTCTTTTGATTGATTTTAGTTTGAAGTCTATTTTGTTAGATATTTGAATAGCTACACCCACATGTTTCTTAGATCCATTTCACTGGAAAATCTTTTCCCAATCTTTTACTCTGAGGCAGTGTCTGTCTGTTGAGGTGTGTTTCTTGTGTACAGCAGAAGGCTAGATCCTGCTTTTGTATTCATTCTTTTAGCCTGTGTCTTTTTATAAGTGAATTGAGTCTAATTGAATTGAATTAACTTAAGATTGTTAATTTCTGTTATGAAATAAAATTTTTTTTCTTTGAGACAGGGTCTTGATCTGTGGTCAAACTGCCTTCAAAATCACATTGGAGTCCAGGATGTTCTCATTCATAATCTTTTTGCTTCATGCTTCTTGATGCTTAGCATCTCTGTACCAAGCCATAAACACAATAATATATGCAAGTTTTCAACAGGAGTAAATGTCAATTATGTAATTTGATGTTAATTTTCAAATTGAATCTTAAATATGGCCTTAGAGGTTAAATTATTTAATTATGTGCTAACAAATCAATGATATTTTAAAAGTAAAATCTCTAGTGCCTATTTTGTAGTCAGGTTATTTAGGCAGTTTTGCTGTGGACATGTATGAGTTCCCACACCAGGGAAAGAAAGACCTTTCTTCATGTTTTCTTCTAATAGTTTCATAGCTTTGTTCTTCCTTTCATGCCTTGAGCCCATATTGAATTGCATTTTGTTCATGGCATGAGATAAAGGCTCATTTCTATTTTTGCACATGTAAATATCTAGTTTTCCCAATCACATTTCATACAGACACTGAACCTACTCAATTTTGCACTCTTGGCACTTTTCAGGCACTGCTTGATAATAGACGCAGGGTTTCCACGGACTCTCTATTCTGTCCTATTGGCCTAAGTATCTTCAGGATGGCTCTGTACAGTCCTGATTACTGTGGTTTTGTGATGTTTTGAAATGGAGAAGTGTGATATTTCCTGCCTTTTTCTCCTTGTTTTTCAAGATTGCTTTGATTATTGAAGCTCACATATATTTTAGAATTGCTTTTTCTGATTCTATAATGAATTATGTGGTAAGCATAATTTTTCCAATAGGAGAGGAAGAGTTTTTCTTATAAAAAACAACTCCTTTCCATTATGTTGTTCTAATATCTAGTTTTTTTCACCTCGGTGATTATTCTGTACCTTTCATCTATTGGTCAAACATTTGCTATTTAAAGCAATGTACATACATCTTCTTTTCTACATGGCAATCACTCAAACCTTAAAGACATAAATATATGTGCATACTTATATATCAGCTACTGAATTTGTGTACGTGTTATATCTTTCCAAAGGACGAAGCATGCCATTCCAAATATAGCTGCTCTATTTATTTGATAATTTGAGTATCAAATATACCTCAGAGTTTCCAGGAGGCCAAGACTAAGAAGAAAAAAAGGAAGATTATATACAACTCTACATATAAGGAAAATGAAGCATCTTATACACACAGAAAAAAAATGTTTCTGAACTCTTTGAGTTTCATTTTATTTTCCTAATAACATATGGCTCATCACTGTCTTCCCTAGGCTTCCATAAGTGGAAACAACACAACCCTTAACATATGGTCTGCTAAAAACAAATTTGTGCAAGAGTGAGCTGGACTAAAAAGCTAATTCTTGAAGTTTTGTGGAGCAAGAATGTGCAATGTTTTACACACATTATCTGTAGTGCTCACAGCGTCCCTGAGAAATGATATAAATATTTTCATTTCACAAGTGAATGAACTAAGAAATTAAGTAACTTTCCTGACATCACATCTCCAGGCCTATCTGGATCCAAATGTTGCATTTTCTCCATTAATCAACAGCCAACCTCAACCAAAAATATCCTGTTATTTCTAAAGGTATCTTGCTGAAAACTACAGGCACATTGAGTCAGAGAGAGAATATCTCTGAATGTTTTGCATCTGACATTTTCTTAAAAACCAACACTGGGAACTGTTTTCATCTTCTCCCTGCATCTTACGGAATCATAGGCGCACATGTGAGCCGGGGGTGGTTTTGTTTTGTACACTGCAGCAATTACTCATTTGAGGGGATGCACTCGATACAAATGGGATTTGGAGCCACTGGGCTTCGTCAGATGCAGGTGCACTAAACCAAGTCTGAGCTGGCAGAGCCCAATATAGAGATTTACATATCAAAAAAATGTATGGAAAATGCATTAAAACCTATGAAACGTGATAGGAGTAGGGAATCTCCCTATTGATCAGAGGACTCTCTCAAATTAAGCCTTTCCACTCCATTTCCAGAGCTACTCACTAGGCCAGACCCTTGTTATCTCTCCCCTATAATGGCTGATAGCTCCCTAACCATCTGCCCTGCCTCAGGCCTCAGACCTCTCACCCTAATTGCTTCCATTTTTACAGCCTCACCCAGTGCGGTCCTTAAAAATGATCCTATCAGTCACTTTCCCTGTCGATGTCCATTGCTCCAGAGGTCAACTTGAGATCTCTTGACAGAGCACCCTAGGCATTTTACTACCCAGCACTAACTCATCACTCCACTTGACTTTCCTTTGGTCTCTCTTCTCTTCTGATCTCACTAGTATATCTTGCTCCAGTCCCTCTGACCTCAACATTCCACACTGTGGCTTTTCACATATTATGGTGACCATAACCATAGAGCAAATCATGTTGATTAAATCTTCTATAATAATGTTTTGCTTTTTCTTATGATAAAATTAGCATATGAATTATGTTTAAAACAGACATGTAGATTAGTTAAAAAAGAGGAAGATAAAAATTAATCATACACCAACCATCCAGGTAAAATTACTCTTGTTGACATTTGATGAAAGTTTTTTCATACACAAGTGTACTATTTTTTAATTAATGGTGAATTTTAAGGACTTTCTACATATTAAGTTTTATCCTAAAACTTGACTATGAATCACTTGGTTGTGACTATACACAGTAATAAATTAATCTATTTCCATTTTTGGACTTTGAAATTGCTACTGTTTTTGTGTATTCTAGCAGCTTCCAAAAGCTGTGCCAAAAGACCCTTCTAAAAGATTATACTAATTTCCCAAAAACCAGCCATGTATAAGAGTATCTATTTCTCTGTGACTCTTACTGACTTTAGGCATCTAGATTGTGATTTTTAAGTGGAAAAATATAAATATAATCTACTGTATTTGATAGTTTTAAAATGATCTATTTTCAGGATGCCAATGAGCATCATTACATCATTAGCAATGAATGTAAGCAAAGATGAAGAGCTACTGATTCATCTGAGCCTATGAACATGGACTATTCTCTTTGTCCTGTATATAACTTCTGAGGAGGGTAACTGCCTCACATTCATGATGTTTAATGACCCTGTCTCTCTTTCCTGTGGATCACTGCTTTCCTGGTCAACTCTAGAGTTTTGATCCGGTGCCTCCCCAAAGATCCATTAGTAAAGGCTGAGTCCCCAACTTGGTGCTACTGGAAGGCAGTAAACCCTTTGGGAAATGGGGTAGCTGGGATATCTTTAGGTGAGTAAGGCATGCTCTCAGAGGTATGGTCTTCCTTTCTCCATCACTTCTCAATTGTGAAGAGAGCAGTTGGACTTCTGCCATTATATGCTGCCTTAACACAGGACCCAAATAATCAGGTCAACTAACCATGCCTGAGACTTCCAGAAATATAATCCAAAATAACCTCTTTAAGGGTTAATTTGCTCTGGTATTTTGTTTCACTAATGGAAAACTGACTTACATGGGCATTTGAAGAATGCAGAACCTCCAACAAGTGAGGGCCAGATGTTTAATGTAGTTCTTACTATTAATTGTCGCTCAGATCCATAATCAGTCATTTGGGATAAGTGTGCTAATGAGTTTATATTCAGGAGACATACTGCCTCTGGCAAAGGATTTCCAAGACTAAAATTAGAGGCAAAATCCTAGAAGATTCCCAAAGCTACCATCAAATAATTACCTGTCTGTAATGTTTGGGCAGTCGGGAAACCAATGTAGAGTCTCTGCTTACACCTGCCTGGGTGTTCATTTATTTGTGTGGTTATTTTAATGGACTTCTCAAACCCATCCCTGGAAATTATGTTTTTGGAGGCCTGAGACTGAGAGTCCATAGCTGATTCTAGCATAAGATAAAGATGAAGAAGCAAACCGGAATCTTCATCCTCCAGAGGCTACCCTAGAGGATCTGAGGGTTTACTCCAATGTCCTTTGTTTATCTCTTTTATTCCTTCCACTGAAACTGGTAAACCTAAAGGTATGAGACCTAACCAGCAGGTCCTCACTGTGTTGCAGGCACTTTCTGCCTTCTTTCTTCACTCTTCCATGAGTTCTAATACTCAGTTTCCCCACCTGTGGAAAAAATTAGCTAATACCAAACACTTACAGAACAATAACAACTTCTACAGTGTGACTGTAGTGGTACTGTAGTCGGAGCTTCACTCTTCATCACACCCTAACCCAGCCATTTCGAGACACCATATACAGAGAATGTAGGGGTAACTGTTCTATGAACCATATCCAGACATTTAGTTTTCAAAGCAGTAATATGAGCTGGGAAAACATTGTATGTCTTGACACCTGTTATTGGATACAAAGAAAATCCCACCTCTCCAGAAACTTGTCCCGCTCTTGTTTTGCTCCACAAGTTCCCTATGGATTCTGAGAAAGCTACTGTCAACTGTAAATCCAGATTCTTCTGTAGTGGCCACAACTATGGTATCAGTTCTGAAAAGTGGGACTTGGTTTCAGAATCTCCAGACTATCAAAAGCATCAGCACACAGCTGAAAACAGGAAAGGCCCCGTCAAAACCTACTACCCAGCCACAACACCAGTTCCAAGTTAAAGCACTTGTAATTTCAGAAATATACACAGAAAGAAATTGAGAAAAAAAATCCTTGGATTGTGACTTAATCACAAAAGTGGTCTTTGGACTCTTGAAAAGATGGGAATTTCAAAATTGGGCAGCAATTTGCCAAGTAGAGTAAAGCTCCATGCACTGCTTGAGTGCCACTGAGCAGACATAACTTATCAAAGTAAAACAGAGAGAAAAGATGGTGTGCAGATGTGACCTCAGGCAATGGCCATCATTGGAATGCAGTGGGTCTCACTTGTTTTTCCCATATGAGCACAAAGTCTTTGGCAATCCATGGAATTAGGACAATTTTATTCATCCCAAAGGCAGTGCTGGGGAACCTGTCCTCTGAGCATAAAATTATCAGCTCAATTGGCAGCTGAGATAACTTGCAAGAGAACAAGGCCTAGTCTGCTGATGTTGCCCCATGGAATGAGAGGATGGAAAGGGTTATTCAATCCTCACCTGACATCCTAGCCACTTTTGTAGAATATTCGTTTACACTGTGTTAAGAAGTGTCACTGTGGTTGGTTTAATAAAGAGATGAACAGCCAACAGCTAGGCAGAAAGAAGTTAGGCAGGACTTCTGGGGACAGAGAGGACTCAGGAAGGAAGAAATACAGGGTCGTCAGCCAGATGCAGAGAAAACAGCATGAGTAGTATGGAGAGATGAGGTAATGAATCACACAGCAGAATGTTGATGAAAATAAATAGGTTAATTTAAGTTATAAGAGCTAGTAGGAAAGCCTAAGTTAAGCCAAGCTTTCATAATTAATAATAAGTCTCCATGTTGTTATTTGGGAGGTGGTGGTACAAGAAAAAAGACTTGCTACAAGCCACTCTCTCCTGTGCCCACCTCTTTTGCTACCCTCCTAGCTGTGTGTAATTCTGACCCAACTGCACCCATAGTCTCAGTAGATGCTAGAGTATATAGAAGGGGGGAGGTCAACTGAACATGGCTATAGGGAAGTCATTAACCATGCTGAGGTGAGATTATTTTTTCAGTGATGTAGCTTTTGGGGAGGTTCCCACACTTCTGCAAGTGACTCCAAAAATTTCATTGGTTCACCAAGCTGGCTAGACATGGTTAAAATAATTACTTGGGCCTGTTCTTGGTGCCCTGTCTGGGGTGAATAGACATAGTTAACCCATGGGGCAGGTGGGAGATCTTGAGAGACTGATTCAGTGCACGCTGTAGGAAACAGTGTACAGAGGCATGGGTAGGCTGAATCAACCTATTGTCCTGTGCAACTCTCTCACCTCCTATATCAGAACAGAGCAGTCCTGCTGCATGGCATCTTCTGTGCTCACTTTTGATTTTGTTCTCAATCCTAACAGTCTCAGAGGCCTAACAACAAAGGAGTCTATTTACAGGAAGGGTATGCATTCACGTGTGTGTGTGTGTGTGTGTGTGTGTGTGTGTGTGTGTGCGCGCGCGCGCGCGTTGACCTCCTTGAATGGCCAATATTGTTGCAAAAGACAACCCAAGCTCCAAGCACGAGGGAGAAGTAGTGTTTGCAAGAAGCCCAATGCACTGTCCTCATAGCTACCTACACTTAGCAGCACCAGTAAGTACCAGAAAGCTGCCTTTTCTTCCATCCCTGAGTCCTCATATCAATAAGAGCAGGGGTGGAGGGCAGAGGGGAAGCAAAAGATCAGAGTAGAACCTCTGGAGGCCAAAAGATGAGGAAGTAGAGCTGAACTGTACAGAAATTTACTTTCACAGGTGAGGAGTAAAATGGCCCTGAAGGATCTGTTCCCAGAAAGCAGAGACGAGTCCATTGTTGGGCTCTGTCAGTGACTAGGGGCGTCTGTAAACTTACAAAATGCAGATCATTTTGAGTTTGTTTTCCTGTTTCAACAACAAAGAAAAATATACTTGGGCTTTTTTTCCCCTCTCTCTCTTTCTGGGCGTAGTATTAGCTGGCTTCCTCCACAATAAGCCCCCAAGTGGAATGAATGTGTGAGAGGTGGGAGCAGGAAGGACAGCCCAACACCAAAATTAGAACCAAGTCCTGGGAAGCAGCAGAATCCTGGATTCTTCACAAAATCTGTTCTCCAAATCTGGCTCCCAACGCACTGCTCTTTTGTTAAACTGGCAGCAGTTGCCACTAGGAACCTCAACTGTGGCTCACACTTGTCAATCTAGGTCCCCAGAAAATGAATCAATCTTTGAAAAGTATCAGTTGCTCCTTTTATCCAGCAGTGGACATTCCCCAGGCCTCTCTAGTTTCTCCTTTGCTTCTCCTTTCCCTGTTTGTCACATTTTTTTTAACTAGGCTACAATCTAACGAAGGGGAAAACAAGGCCAGGCAAATGTTGCCTTTATTTCACAACTAACAGAAATAGATTAGCTGAGGTCAGCTAGTCTCTTCATTTGGTTTGCTGTGATCGGACTCTTGGTGTTCAAAACGATCTCTAAGTATCAAATCATCTTTCCTGCTTTTCTCTTGATGGGGTACTTGTCAGCACCTTTAGGGAGGTGCTCTCAGGTGGGATAAACTGTTTGCCCTGTTCCTGCCCTTTCCATGGATCTTCAATCCAGGGGCATTAGCTGTGGATGAACTTGTTTAGCTCAGCAGATCCAGTACACTCAGCCGACAAGGATGCCGCCAGGAATGTAATACAGATCAGTATAAAGAAGGAATGAGCAAAATGCTGGGTAGGCACTTTGTTCATTGACATGAATTGAATTAAGGGACCCAGAGCCAACTATTGATACATAACTGTTTCTGTCCTGTTACCAGGTCATCCATTCAATTGAGAAGAATCGCTGAACACCAATGTTTGACTTCCTGCCAAACTAGAAAAACATGTTTTAGAGCATGTCAGATAAATTTATGTCAGGTACCGTGATAAGTAGATATTTTACTTAATTCATATTTAACCCAAGATAAACTGTCTATTGTCACCCCTTATCAGGAAATTGAAGGCTCAGAGAAGTTTAGGAACACAGAGACCTAGAATTCAAACCTGAATGTTTGCACTGTAGACTCCTGAGTTCTCCCTGTGCCTCCAAATCTCCTCAGTCAGAAGCACGTACTAAAAGGGGCACAAGCTTTACTCCATTTCATTAAGCAAACCCATGACTGTACTTCTTGTTTTAAGCAAGTCATATTACTTAGTGAATTTAAGAGAATATTACATTGATTAACAATTCTTAGAGATTTTTGTGGTTCAGGCATATTTTGTGATGGAAAGTAACTTAAAAATTGCTGTGTTAAAAAAATCTTTTAAGACAAAGATGATTTTGAAGTTACCTGGTAAATTAGATTTTTAAAGACATAAGTGGAATGATACTGTTGCTAACTGGTGCCCTAGAATTTGCATATTTGAGGATAAATTAATGGTGTTCTAATTAAAAACATGGCCTGAGAATGTTATAGAAATTGACAAGAAGAAATGTGCTGAACACATACAAGCTGAACTTTTAAAACTCATTACCATACTGAGCTCTCCAGAGTTGAAATATCATTTAGAGGCAAAAAAGCAGCTGTGGGATTCTGGCAGCAGGAAGGGGACAACAGATATTAAAGAGCATCAAAATGATGCTTTGGGGTCCGTCAGATGCTAACATATCATCAGGAAACTTTTTTTTACCAGAAATAAAATACTGTGAATATATCTGGACAAGACACAAACATTAGATCGATTTGAGAAACAGAACACAGTAATTATTTTTGAAATTATTAGTAGACATCTTTATCAAATGGTATATAATACATATATGCATTACATGATAAATAGTATCCTTAATGTATGCTATGTATAGATATAGCCATGTGTGTATATAGACAGTCATAAACTAGGACTGTATGAAATGGTTCAGTAATTAATGTATCATTTTATCTCAACAACAAATTTAAGAATTTTAATAAACCATCCTTATTCAAAAGCCAGTTTCCCCATTCATAGGCAATAACTTTAAACTATATCAAAATAAATATCCATAGAAGCCATCATTATAATTTGTAAAAGGGAAAATACATACAACTGACAAAATGTGTTACTTTTTTTTTATTTTCGAGACAGGGTTTCTCTGTGGCTTTGGAGCCTGTCCTGGAACTCACTCTGTAGACCAGGCTGGCCTCAAACTCACAGAGATCCACCTGTCTCTGCCTCCCCAAGTGCTAGGATTAAAGGTGTGTGCCACCACTGCCCAGAAAAATGTGTCATGTCATACACACACATATATGTGAAAATAATAGTAGTGATTTTCTTATTTCACCTATAGTATTAATTTACCTTTTGAAATTAATTATTCACATACTCCATATCATTTTAATATACTATGCTTAACACTTTGTAGCTAGATAATAGACAAATAAATTGGCCCCCATCTAACTAGCCAAAATTATTTCTGATGTCCTTTCTTCAAAACAGAACTCTCCAATAGCCTGTTTCTGGAAGGGGAGGCAGCATTCAAGAAAACATATTAGATAAACATAGTGATTTTCAGTAGCTGACCATATTTATTGTGGATCTTGCTATTCTTAGCAATCATTATCTTAATCCTTTCTAGCTGTCCAGATCTATGCTTGTAAGAAACTGCAGTACTGCATCAGAATTTTAAAATCTCATGTGCATCTTTAAAACAGCTTTCAGAACTTTGATGATGGTGAAGCTTTAAAACCTTTGTTAGCAATCGGGATGACTGTAATACTAATTAGAGTTCCATTTCTGAAGTTTAATGCCATTCTAGAGACAGAGAAAAGAAATGACCTAAGTTAGACCCCAAGAATAAAAGAATTCACTCACCACTTGGTAATATTACTTCATTAGCCAAATAAATGCAAGCTGGATAAAAGAACATTTTTGTCTCTTGCCAGAAAGCAGACTCTTTGGCCCACCCATACCCTAATCTAAATCCTGTTAACTGTCTGAGAGTCTTCATTAAGGGTTGGGCAATATACATGCACTAGTTAATGTCACAGCTAAGAGAGAAGCACCCCATTACAGGTTTCTGAGCTATCAGTCTCCCAGAGGGTGGAGGATGAGGTGAAGCAGCCCCCAGGAGTTGCAAAGTCATGCAACACCCGCCCTCATATTTCTCCTATTTCTTCTGTTTCCGAAGAAAGAGCGGTAGATATTTTCGTATCTAGTGTCACAGGCCCACAAACCTCTGAATCTTGCATTTGCAATGGGCCATACCTCAGGGACAGTATTGCAAATCAATTAGCTACATTTCATATTTCAAATTAAGTTACCTGATTTTCCAACCTATCTTCTGCCCTCTAAGAATGATGCATTCATCTTCTTTGTTACTTGACAGAAATTGGGCTGACTGGGGCTGAAGTCTGTTCTCCTGTTCTAAATAATTAATGCTTAGCAGAAGGGACCTTGCCTGTCTCTGCCCTATATTACACAGGATTTTTTTTTTGGATTTTGTTGCGTTAAACAAACATGAAAAGCGCTGTAGGTGTATCTAAATTAGTAATACCTCCTCGTGCTTCTGTGGTGCTTTAGGAAGGGAGCAGGGAATGAAGCTGTGGGGAGAATGACTAGAAAGACACTCTGGTCTGTCTTTATGATGCCTTCCTATTGAAATGCATGCTGCAGCCGCCAACCATTCTGCTCAAGTGTGAAAGAAGCATAATTCTGCATGTCACATGCTGTCTCAGAAATATCCTAGATCTGGGACATAGTGCAGAGAATTAATATGTAGAAATGGGAGAAAGTGATACAAATGGTTGCAGAACATAACCAAGACTCCATTATCAAAAACTATTTTCAGTTTTACCAGTGAGGCAGCTGCCTTGGTTAATAAAGGGAGCAATTCATTAAATATACAATCAGTATCTATGGAGAAATTTCCACTATGCAGAAAACTCACTGAGGAAGACAATCATGAAAGACACGGCCCTGTCCTCATAACCTAAATGGGGAGATTATAAATGCAGGCAATCTCAGTTTCCTTAACGTATTTTTTAAACATCATTGAACCAAGAGATCAACCATTCATCAAGTGAATAGTAAAAAACCAGGAAGCTGAATGTACTTGGCCATGGGAACAGTTTCCTGTTACCATGTTTATCATCTTAGCCAAGCAACCTCAGAGGACTCCATTTATAACAGACAGTATGTGGCATACAGTAAATACTTCTCTTCTGCTTCCTTAGATTACTGAGGATTCTGTAATGAGAGCAAAAAAGGAGCACCACAATATCCTAGCCAGCTTCGGTATTTCCTTTGGCTCAAGCACACATCATTATCAAAAGTAAGCTGTTAGCTTATTAGTGTCTCAGTATCCGGGCTTGATAATGTTACTGGACTATTTGAGAAACTCTGGAGTGCTCAGATGCACTTAAGACATGCTCAGTTTACATATTTTAATGCAAGCATCTGGAATATGCTTTTTAGTTGGCACCTTTGACTCCATTCTTCAGACCAAGGTAGCCCTAGAACCCTTCTAGTAATTGAGTTTCAGCCCATTTATTTAGAAATCAACTTTACAATGGAATGTCAGGAGTACTTACAGATATATTACCCTCACAAACTATGCCACCGGTGTTATGATGTCATAAAGAAGCACTTGCACCCATTAATAACTGCATTATTTCAGCACATTCAGATCATTTAGCTCTTACACATTGACATTTAAAGATCAAATTTCTCTTAGGTTGCTTAATTTTGTTCTACTAGGGTCAAGGAGGCGAAGTTCCTAAACCTAGTTCTGAAGCCTGAGTCCTGCCAGAGGTCAACCAGGGAGACCTCTCCTCAACATGAGAGCATAATAAGGAAACCAGACACATCCACAGTGTGAGAACATCCACTCATGTCCACACTGGGATTAGGATAGCAGTAGAAATCAAGGTAGCTTGGCATTCCAAAACAACATGAAATGGTTTGGGGGAGAGAGAGATTTAGATGCAATTGTTGGCTCAAGTAGCAAACAGAAGCTGGTAGGGTTGTTAGGGAAATATTCTGGTTGTTTGTCTGGTTGTGCGTGCGTGTGTGTGTGTGTGTGTGTGTGTGTGTGTGTGTGTGTGTGTGTGTGTGAAAGTCATATATGAGTACTGTATTTACATCATTTCCACCCTAAACTTTTCCTTTCCAACTCTTCCTGTTATCCCCTAACTCTCAATTCATGACCTCTTCTTTGTTACATATATGTACATACACACACACACACACACACACACACACACACACCCTACTAAGTTCATTTAGTGTTGCTCATTTGTATATGTGTTTAAGGCTGACCACTTGGGATTGGATAATCTATCAGGGAGTGTGTGTCTAGAGAAGACTGATTCTTCTTCTCTTAGAAGTCATTAATTTTGTGGGGGCCCTAGCACTGGGACCAGGATCTATCCCTGGCACATGAGCTGACTTTTTGGAACCCATTCCCTATGGTGGGATGTCTTGCTCATCCTTGATACATGGGGGAGAAGAGTGGTCTCACCTCAACTTCATATGCCAGGCATTGTTGACTCCCCATAGGGAGGTCTTACCCTTTCTGAGGAGTGGATGGGAGCTGGGCAGAAAAGAGGTTGGTGGGGGAATGGGAGGAGAGGAGGAAGGGGAAACTGTGGTTGGCATGTAAAATAAAAATATTTAAATTAAAACAAGGATCATTAATTGCTTGTGGCTCTTCTTCTAGAGGTGGATTTTGTGAGATTTCCCCCACTTAAGTTTTGATGTCACCTGTTGTTTGTTGTCACGGTGTTAAGTCTTGTTTAGGTGACTACATTTAAGATTTGTCTTCTCTAATGGAGTCCCATTGAGTATATTTACCACACTTCAGAGTAGATTCCATGCTCAGGAGTAGTTGGTCAACACAAAACAAACTCAGTATTGGTCTTTGTAGACCTTTTTTCTCATAAAACTTATTTTCAGTATTTTTTTTGACTTATTGGTCTTTTGCTTGTATATCTTGAGGTTTTGATTTTATGGTTTTGTAGGTATGGTTGTGTGTGGGTTTGTTGCTTAGTTTATTGGTGAGAGATTTTTGTTTGTTTTTGAAAGAGAGACAGGAAGAGCATGAAGTTGGTAGGGAGGTAGGGAGAGTGTGGGAAGAGTTGGGAGAGGAAAAAATCATGGTCAGAAAACATTGTATGAAAAAATTGCTTTCATTTAAAAAATATTTCAAGTGTGAAATTTCCTATCATAACCAGAAGGTACTATCTCACCTCAGAGACCCTTTTACACCACAACCCTTAGGCAATGTTCCCTGAGATTTAGAGGTTGTATTGCAGGTTTGTCAACTGGGGATAGGAACCCCACAGTTAGATATTCTCTGTATTTGACATTTGTGGACTTTTTCTGTAATGGTCTCCACCTGCAGTTAAAAGAAGCTTCCTGGATGAGGTGGTAAGCTACACTTATTTGTGGATATAAGGATAGGTATTTAAAATGCAGTTGAAAATTACTCTGGTTTAAGAAAGTGGCCATAGTAGGTTCTCTTCTAGAGCCAATAATCTCAGTAGCTATAGGTAGTTAGCTAGATTTACAGTACTGTTCAGGAGCTTCCCCCCTAGTGAACAGACTTTAAGTCAAATAAGATGACTGTTGGTCACTCCCAAGATATAAATGCCACTATTGTACTCTTGACATGTATATTTTGACATGCTGGTTTTAAGTGTCACAACTGGGCAAGACTATTAATTACTTTTTTCCCCTTTGCAATTTTTACAGCACCTTATGATACTAGGAGGGCTAGTCCTCAGGGACAGAGGCTTTTGGATCAGTTTCCACTTGGTACCTCCAAGTCCTGTGTCCAAAGCTTGTGGTGTCTTCAGCAATAGGGTCTTGCCTTCAAGGTCTAGGAGGCAACAAGAGCAATGGCAATAGCCTATATTCTTTTGGGAATCTCATGCACCCCTCTGACCAACAACTTAATGCAGATTTCCCATGCCTGGCACTAGGGTTTTGTTAGATAATAATCTATGGCTCTTGTGGGAAAGCATCATCAATACAAGTAACACAACACTTACATATTAAATGTATTCTAAGTAAATATTAAGTGTTTCCCTATGACTTTCTCAATCAGTCTTAGTGTGCCTTATCCGTCCTTCCCTCTGCCTCTGTATTTTCCTCTCTCCCTCCTCCCAGACAAATCCTGCTCCCTGTTTTCCCATGTCTCCCTTCAAAACACTATTGTCCTCCTCCCTAGAGCTCCCCCCTACTCCCTGCCCTATGGTCCCTTTTTACTTTCCTGGTTTCTGCAGTTATTCCAGGTTATAAATTCATATTTAAAGACTCCTAGCTCAGATTCACAAATAAGAGAAAACATGAAGCCTTTGTCCTTCTAATCTGGGTTACCTCACTCTATGTGCTTTTCTAATTACATCAATTTACCTGCAAATTTTATGGTTTTATTTTTCTTTCTATAACATATATGCTGTGTCCCACATTTTCAGTACCCACTCATCAGCTGAAGGACATTTAATTTGTTTCCATTTCCTAGATATTGTGGAGAGAGCAGCAATGATCAGGGCAGAGCAAGTATCTGAGGAGTGGGATGACAGGCCCTCTGGGCCTATGTCAAGAAGTGGCATGGCTGGGTTCTATGGGCGATCTACTTTTAGCTTCTTGAGAATTCTCCACTGTGATTCCCATGGCGGCTGTACCAGTTTGCAATCCCAGCAACCATGAGTGAAGATTCCCCTTTCCTTATGTCCTCACAAGCGTTTGTTTTCCGTTATTTTCTTTATCTTAACCATCTCATGCTAGTTTTAATTTGCATTTCCATAATTGCTAAGGGTATTGGGCAATTTTTAAGATGTTTCCTAGCTGTTTTTATTTCTTCTTTTGAGAATTCTCTGTTTAGATCCCTAGCCCATTTGGGGAAGGGGTGGGGGCTTCTTTTCTTGACTTTGCTTTTTTGAGTTCTTTGTATATTCTAGGTATTAATCGTCTATCAAATAGATGTGTATGGGAAATATTCTCACATTACTCAATGGGCTTTCTCTTTACTTGGTTGGCTGCTTTGCCATACACAACTTTTTTATTTCGTGAAGACCCATCTGTTAATTGTTGGTGGTAATTCCTGAGTGAGTGAAGTCCTATTTAGTGAATTTAGTCCTTTACTATAGTTACATCCTGTAAGGTATGCCTATGTTTTCTAATAGCAGTTCCAGAATCCCAGGTTTTACATTGAGTCCCGGGATTCATCTGGAGTTAAATTTTGTGCAGAATTGTAGAGATAGATCTAATTTCATCCTTCTACATGTGGACATCTAGTTTCTCCAGCTCCCGTTTTTGATGATGCTGTTCTTTTCCCCAGTGCGCATTTTAATGTGCATCTTTGTCAAATACGAGATGGCTGTAATTATGTGTGCTCAGTGTTCTGGTCTTCTGATTTGTTTCATTGCTCTACATGTCTGTAGAAAGAGATGACCCAAATTAACAGAATCAGAGATGAAAAGGGAAACGTTAAAACAGACACCAAAGAACTCAAAATATGATAAGACAATACTTTAAAAACTTATACTCTGTTAAGTAAGGAAATTGAAAAAAATGGACAAGTTCCTATTTTCAACTAAACAAAAAAAATCTGAATCAAGAAGAGATCAACAATTTAAACAGACCCATAGTAAATAAACAGATCGAAATAGTAATAAAAGTCAACTGCAAAAAGCCCAGGGCCAGATGGATGCAGGGCAGAATCCTACCAGAATTTTAAAGATCTTCAGCCAATAATTCTTCAATTACTTTTTAAAATAGAAACTCCTATTACAAAGCCAGTGTTGTTCTAATGCCAAAACCAAGAAAGACACAACAGAATAAGAGAAATACAAATCCATATCTGTGATGAACATAGATGTAAAAATTCTCAGTAAAATACTAACAAACCAAATATAAGTATATAATCAAAAGATAATTCACCAATATCAGGTTGTCTTTATTCCAGGAATTCAGGGAGAGCTCAATATACATAATACAATAAATGTAATAAACTATATAAATGGACCTAAAGACAAACATCACAGGATCATCCCTATAGACACAAAAAAGGCCTTTGGCAAAATCCAATATATCTTCATGATAAACGTCCTAGAGAGCAGGACTGGAGGGTACATCCTCAACATTATAAATATTATATACATGAAGAACCCAAGCCAACACCGTCCCCATCAAACAGGAATGAGACAGGGCTGCCCATTATCTCCATTTCTTCTCAACATAGCACTTGAAGGCCAGCTAGAGCAGTCAGACGAGAGTAAGAAATTAAAGGGATACAAATGGGAAAATAAGTTAAATTATCTCTATTTGCAGGTGATATACATAAGAGATCCTAAAAAGTCCACCAGAAAACCAGAAATTATCAATATTTTCAGCAATGTGGCAGAATACAAAATCAAGTCACACAAAAAAAAGTCAGTTGGTTTATATATAGCAACAACAGACACTCAAAGAAAAAAAACTCATGGAAACATTCCTATTCACAATAACCTCAAAAAGAATAAAATATTTAGTAATAGACCTGAGCAAGGGTGTGAAAACTTTCTACAGTAAAACCTTCAAATCCCTGAAGACAAAGATTGGGGAAGATGCTGGAGGATGGAAAGACCCCCACCCCACCCCATGCTTATGGATTTATAGAACTAATATGAAAACAACAATCCTACCAAAAGCAATACACAGAGTCAGGGAAATCCCAAGGGCATTCTTCATAGACACAGAAAACAAAACCCTTAGGAAACACAAAATATCCCAGAGAGTCACAGAATCCTGAAAAAAAAAAAAAGGAGTGATTCTGGAGAACTCACCAGGTCAGATTTCAAGCTATATTTCAAGGCAGAGTAATAAAGTCAGCTAGGTATTCTAGTTTCAAGTGAAGGGAAGAAAACATAAGATTTAAAAACTCATTCAAGAGACAGGTAAACAACATGCTAGACCATTCGGAAACCTTAGCCTCACATTAGCTTACCACAATTAAAGTTTTGTTGTGATTGTCTTATAGGTTTTGTTTTGTTTTGCAAATTAATCAAGGTTCTCATACATTTTAGGCAAGTGCTCTATCATTGAATTATATCCCAGACCTTTATCCAAAGTCTTCTTCAATTTCAAGACAGTATCTCATTAAGTTGCCCAGGCTGGTTTTGAATTTGTGACCTTCTTGCCCACCCTCCCAGAGTGCCGGAATTAAAATAGTTTGGTGCCATATCTTGTAGGGATTTCTGACATACTTCATGTACTGCTTGCTGCCCACTGGCAAAATTCCTTGCAGCATTGAACTTGTTAAGTATGGACCACGATGGTGAGGAAGAAGAGATGACATGTTTGTTCCAGCATGGGGAGCCTGCAGAGCCTCCAGGAAAAAATTCATCCTCTACCTAGGGCCTCTCACAGCACCTAGATACAAGAGGATTTGACTGTGGACCCCAAAGAAGAGGATGTCCAGAAAAGTGTATTACTGCACTAGTGTGTTACTGACAAATCAGTAAAGGCCAAAGCTTTCAAGAGCAAAATCTTTCTTTGATATGAACAAGCAAGTGACCATAGATGTTGCCAGGGAAATCAGGTGGGCATAGTGGGCAGGCTGAGGGTGAGTCCGGACAGAACAGCTGAGCCAGAACCTGTGGGCACGGGACAAAGTGGATCATATGTCATTCATCTTAGATTGCCATCCAGCCAGCTGCTTACAGGTATTGCAGAAGGAAAGAAGGGAGGAATGCCCAGTTGAGGAGGGGCATCACTTAAAGAACAAGTGAATTTTAAAAGGAAGAAAATCATGGTGTAAAGCAAGTAACTAGAAATTAGCAATATTTGGTAATACCCCAACCTTGCCACTCAATTCCAGACCTTGGATATGATTTACTTAATATCTTGAGACCATAGTTACTCTGCCTATAAACTGAATGTGTAGGTTAAATTTAAAGACCCAACAGTTCACTTTAACAAATGCTTTTGAGTGCCTACTACCTGCCCTACTACCTGCCCAGTACCAACTTTGAAGAGGCTGATAGTAGAGGCTGTCATTAGACAACATGCCTTTGCTTTCTGGTTAATTTTATAACCCTCAAGCATGGATTATACACTATTTGTTAATTAAAATCAAGAGAAACCTACCCGCATTTTGAGAGCCAGCAAAGACAATGGGTCTGCACTGCATGCCACTTTTTTGCTACCAGAAATGAGAAAGTCCTAATGTCTGTGACCTTTCCATGACATCTATGTTGTACAGAAAACATGAACCAATGAAGCCGCAGAGCATCTATTGAATGCAAGGTAAGCAATCCAGTTTTCACATGTATGATCTCATCTAACCCTCATAACATGTGGCTTATAGTTTTTCTTCATTTTATGGGTGAGAAATTGAAGCCGAAAGAGGTAAAATTAATTTCTCAAAGTTACTTTAAATTTCAGGTAGTTTGAATCCAAAGGTCGAACACTATCTGCCACACTACAACAGCTTGTTGAAAAGAGCATACTAGTCCTTGGTCTGGTTCAAAGCCTCTGGCTTCTGCTGCACTATCAGTGATGGATCCTCACTGGGACTCCTCTTGGATATCCTGTTGTTGCCCTATGTCAAGGAGATCCTGAAGCTTTGGGTCGGCAGGACCAGCCCCTTCACATTCTCCAGCAGATCATAGATGGGGTGGATGTTGGGTTGAGCCAATTCATAACCCTGGTTCTGGGTAGTTGCAGGGTTGGTCAGCCTGCCACCTCTCCCTTGTCCTCACCACCAGAGTGAGCTCTCCTGCATTGCTCTTGGCTAGTTCACCCCTTGCAGTGATGAGCAAAGGGTGGGGCCTGTTCTCGTGCTTTCATGTCCTCTGGGTCATTCTCCCACACCTACACCTTCAGGATCAGTTCTACTGTGTTGCCCAGGAAAGGTGCAGGGGCCACTCTCCCAGGTGGCGAAGGGGAAGGAGCATCTCTTCCCTACCCATACCACCATATGGCAAATAAGGGACAAGGCCAGCTATCCCACACTCACATTTTCAGGGTGGTTCACTACACCCAATCAGTAGTATCAAGTCTACTATGCTGCCCAGAAGACCTGCAGGACCCACTTTCCAGAGTGTTTCAGCTGTTAAGAGGGAGGGTCAGCTCCCTCGTCCACCACAGGTGGTAGGGGCAAGGGGGAGGACATCTTTCCCTCACCCTCACCACCATAGACAGACGAGTGGGGTGTGGCCAGCCATCCCACTCACCCTCAGGGCCAGCTCACCTGTGCCTCCGCCAACAGGGTCAGCTCTACTTTGCTGCCCAGGTGGGGAGCAGAGTCCACTTTCCTGCGTGCTACAGTTGGTAAGTGGTGGGGGAGGATGAGCTCCCTAGTCTGTTGCAGATGGTGAAGAGCAAGAGATAATGGGGACAACATTGAACAAATAGTGGGTGGGGATAGCTCTCTCAAGCTCACAACTCCGAGGCTGCTTCACCACACCTCTCCCAACAGGGTCAGCTCAAGGTACAGGGCCTGCTCTCCCGAGTGCTGATGCTGGTGAGGGGCAGGGGCAGTTCTCCCGCCAGCATTGACAGCCTAGCAGAAACAAGAGACCTTGAACCAGACCATTGACTCTTTGCAATGAACACTTGCAAGTAAAGATGTGTGGATAAAAGGATTTACTGCATGATTTACTCTGCCACACTACAGCTTCCATGACAAGATTGATTTTTCCATGTTTTTTTTCTCTTAAATTTTATTTTATTTGGGGGTAGGGGTAGGTTGCAAGGGCAGAAGATAGATATGAAAGTATGAAGAAATGAATGGGTAGAGATGCATGATGTGAAAGACACAAAGAACAAATGTAAAAGCTAAAAAAATAGCATAATAGATAAATAAGATCAAACAATGAACTTTTTTAAAAATTAATCCCAAAGATAAAACCATTTGACAGAAAATCTATTCACATGCATGTTGAGGCTGGCATCCTTCAGGTGAATTTACAAATTCAAATGGAGTATTATAGAGGTGGAAAATCAAGATAATTTATCTTTCATACAGCTGATAGGTAGGCGTGTGTCAGTTAATTCATTTATAGTTCATTTAAATAACTATGTAAGCAATATATCTCACTGTAAACTGTTTCTTCACTTCTAGCTCTGCCTGCCAAGCTTCGTGATTCAATCATGAGGCATTCTAGAACTTCAGGGGGCTACTAAGGATATAGAAGGAACTTGAGAATGATGAGATGTGGTACAGGGAAGATAAATTCAGCTTTTGAACAGGTTCCCAAGGAGAGTGCCAACTTCTCAAGACAGAAATTCTCAAAAGGATAGATGAAATTTGAGTGTTACCTAGGAAGACTTCCTTTCAAGCCATTGGATGATGGGAGACCACAGGGGTGGGCATAGCAAAGGCAATACTGCTAAGTGGATGGAAGAAGCTATATAGCTCCAGTAGGCCCATCTAGAATAGTAAAGATTTCTTTCAGGGAAGGAAGGGTTTAGTTCCTGGGAAGCCTACTAAGTGCTAAAAACAAAAACAGTGTCTCAAGCAAGGCAGGTAGAGTTCAAAATAAGGCTTCAATCTCAACATAAAAACTGGAGCAAGCCAAATTCAACTCTAGAGTAATGCAAACCATGGTAAGAGTTCAGAACCTCCTGAAGTGTTATAGATAGTGGGGAGACCACCGCAGACTCTCCAGGTTTAGTGCAACAAGAAAGAGCCAAGGATGGCAGGAAAGAGGAGATTTTCCAACAGCTTCCTACAAGTTTGCTTAGAATGAGCTTTAGAACTGACATGTCCCTAATCTGGAAATTAAGATGTTCAATACATAGAGCTGCATCTGAGTCTGGTGGGAAAGAACACATCACAATATTCTTCTGTCTTATGTGTGTCCACTTTATAGCCAAACAAATAACATTAATTGCATTGTACCTCAGGTATTATGAAGTACCCCCAAAGGACTATATTCATGCTTTTGTCATTATAACAGTTGATATTCATTAGTTATAGACTTTTATACACTTGCATTAATGCTATTATTGGTGAAAATGAAATTAAATTATTATACTACTATCCAGACATATTCCTGAATTGCTTTGTCAACACCATTGTAAAATCAATGAAAAGGTAATAACATTGTAAGATTAAATCTGTAGTTTAATAAAAATAGGATTCAGCTTCCACCAGACTAGCAATACAAAGAAAAAATACTCAATCAAATTTACCCTTGACTTTATAATGTTTCAACAGGTCTCAGAAGCGTTTGTAAAAGCTTTTCAATTTCATGTTAACTTATGTTCAATAGTTCACACTAATGTCAACACAATCACGTGACTAAAATAATTCCTTTTAGCTCTTGAAACAAAGAGCTAAATTGTAGTGCATCCAGGGCATTACAACAAAGTACTTCACAGGAGACACATGAGGAAACAAATTACAGGAATTCTCTAGAAATGTTTAAGACATCCTTTGTCGAATCCAACTGGAGACAAACCACGGTGACAGCATTATAGCACTGTTTGTAATGTTCCCCTTGCCAGAAAAATGTATGTTCACTGGTGCTCTGGAAGCCACTCCATTGTTTCTACTCAGTGTTGAGTGTTGAGAAGACTCACATCTGCAAATGAATAATTGCTACATCCCAGGAGCCCTCACGCCTATCTCATCATTAACTGCCTCTCGTCTATGATTAGAGGTATTACTGTGCTTGCTTTTTCAATAAATTAGCCAGAATCCAAAAAGGCCATGCAGGTGTTCCTGTGCCTGCTTGTTTTCTCTCACATGCAGAGGTCCGTGAAGAAGCAGTGGGCTTGCTTAAAGTGCTTGATTTAACACCGTGGTTCTCACTCTCAGGTTGGCATATTTGCTGACAGGATTTTCGTCTTCCCTGACAGAAATGTTTTTCTAAAATTCACTCTGCTGGGTGAGAACATAGATTACTGGGCCATTCTGGGGAACACTCAAAAGCCATCTTGGCCTCAGTCAGGACCCAGATCTGCATCTATTTCTGTAATAACTTCCTCCGTGCATGCAGAGTCCTTTGGAAAACAATCATACACATTCAGGAGGATCCATTATAATGTTCACACTGAAGTTAAATCCACTGACTCCCTCACCATGGTCTGTCATGTTTGAACTGGTGTTTCATAATCATTTTTCTGCTGCTATACTACTTCAACAGCATAGCAACATAACATGGGGAGTAGAAATATAAAGATGAAAAACACAGACATCTAGAGCTTGAGGGTGTGAACCTCTCAGTGTGAATCCTGTTTCTGCATTTCCTAGCCGTGTTTTGTCATTATAATACTTGGTATTATACAAGGGCCTCTCTCATCCTGTGCTCAGTTTCTCTGCCTGTTCAATGGTAGAGTAGGAATAGAGCCTGGCTTGAAGTACAATTGCTGGCTACCAACACCTACTTAGTGCTCATTCAGTGGAACAGCTCCCTTCCTGGGTACTCTTTGAAAGGTAATAATGGCTGACAGGGAGTGTAGTGATCTCAAAAAAGGAACTTCTAAGCAGGGATTAGAAGATTTGATGCATGGGTAGGATAAAGGCAGGAGTGTCCAGCCAACTAAAGCAAGAGCAAAGGCCCGAGAGTGTAAGTGATGGATGACCTGTCCAGGACCGCACAGGATGCAGAGATGCTGCAAGAATAGCTCAAGAGCAGGTTTCACCGTCATGGCAATGGCAAGAACAACTTGATCAAATCTGGGTTTACAAAAATAATTCAGCTACATCCTGGAGAACGAAATACATAAAAGAAGCCAGAAATGGGAAGTCTTTTATGAACCCATTAATGCGGCCTGCACTGGGACAGTGGTGGTGAAAAGGAAGACATGAGGGCGGAGTTGAGAGGGACTTGGAGGGAGAAGGAGAAGCACTTGCTGACAAACTGGACAGAAGAGCATTTGAAGGAAGTGGGGATGACTCCGTATTTCAGAACTGAGCAAGAAAAACAGGAAAAGAAGCAAGGTGGGGAAGAAAGATAATGAGTCAGGTGCTATAAATATTAAGTTTGGGTTTTTTGTCTTACAGGAAGAAACTCAAGTACTGAGTTCGAAGTATGTTTTTGGTGTTCAAGACAGACCCAATCAGGGTGCTGGGTCCATGGAAAAGTAGGAAAGGTGAGGGAGAAAGGTAGATTTTTTTTAAAAAAAAAAAGGAAAAGCAAACAAAGAATTCTTGCATATATGAACAGTCCAGCTATTTCCAAAACTGGGCAGGTACCATTCCAACTCTTCTACTGTAACAAAACCAGCTCACCACCATCCCAGCACACCTTATGTGCTCATGGATTCATCCCTAATCTTTTCTTTCCTCTATTAAACATATATTAAACATTCAGTATGTGCCAAGCACTGGTGAAGATTTGAAAGATACAGTGAAAACTCCAAATGCTGCCTTTGGAGTTTCTGTCTTTGTGCACAAGACAGAAGTCAATAACCATCAACCAAATAAGCACATTGGACTTGTCAACAGCCTGTCATGGCGTAGGAGCTAAAGGTCTTGCCATTCCCCAAGGACTTAGCAAGAGATAATGGCGGCTAGGGGTGAGGGCTCATGAGGTCCCACCTCTCCCAGATAATGTTCACTGGGAGAGAAACACTGTCTTCAGTGGTGCAACCACTGGTAGAGAATCCATAATTTTGCCCATAATCCCCAATAAAATATCTCTCTCTCTCTCTCTCTCTCTCTCTCTCTCTCTCTCAAACACACACACACACACACACACACACACACACACACGGGGGGGGAGGGGGTCAAAGGTCCATGAAACTAGAAAGGGGACTAGTTGGAAGAGGAAGGGGATCAGTGGGTAGGGGAAGAAGAGAGGGTAATGTAAGTGGATATGATTTTAAAAATACATATGTACTGTATAAAATTAATAATGAAGTATGTTGTATATAACTAATACATGTGAATAAAAACACAAAATATAATTTCAATAAATTAATGCAAAGGGGGAAAGCAGATAACAGACTGCCGATGGAAAAGAGAGGTGGAGGAATTTATTGAAAATCAGGTAGTAGTGAGACGGGAAGGCATTTTTTTTACTTTTTGCGTGAAGATCTAATGTGATGGAGCAGGCCATGTGAAAAACCTAGAGAAAGAGCATTGGAGGCATAGGGAAGAGCAAGCAGGAAGACTCTGAGATAGAAACTAGCTTGTTATGATTAAGAATCAGCATGGCCCTGCCTGGCTTCAATAGGATGAATAGCTACAGTTTTTTTTTTTTCTGCTATTTCTATACAAGTTTTTTGCATGCTAACTAAAAGCATTGAAAAATTTCCACAGATTTATAGCCTTTCTTCTGAATTTTAGGCAAGTTGAATTCTCACTAAGGGCAAGATTTCTGTTTAAAGGTCATAGGCACAATACCTAGTATCTACCTAAGTGTTCTTTCTCCATTCTTTTATCTATAAATGTGGATTAGAAGATTTCCTAATCCTGTGACATTCTCAAATACTTCAGAGCTACTCCCAGATGTTGCTCCCCATCTGGTGGGCAAATGGGGTGTTATTTCTAGTCCTGCTGTGGTCAATCAGAAGCCAATATAGCAAAATAGAAAGGCCAAATGTCAAGATTCACTTACTACTTGTAAACCTGATGGCTTTACTTAGATTTGAATATTAAAGACTGAAATACTAACCAATCCTGAACAGGCTCTGAGAAGCTGTTGGCTTTGCCACAGTTCTACACTTAAACATTACAATAGTATTATTATTACCCCACAGGGGTATCATGAGGATTAATGAGACATTATCAAATCACTTTGAGCTACTCCCCTGGGGGTACTTAATAAATGGTATGTGTTCCCCCTGAAGTGCCACTTTTGACATTGATTTGTTGCAATGGGCTCTGCTGTCCAACAGGGCTGGAATGCACCCACCAACTCATTTCCCATAGGCGGCCGAGTAGCCATCCAAAGGCAGTGGTTTTCAGTTAAAATAAATATGAATTGAAAGCAACAGTCAGCAATCAGAAGCAAATAGGCTGCTCTTAGAAATCCAGTATTTATTAAGTGCTCACAGTGAACAGCATGAGGGTTTCCCAGTGTGATACAATACTGCAAACACTGGATTTGGAAATAATCCAAGATTTGAGGACCAGCTCTGTCACTAACTAGCTATGCAAGCTGAACAAATTGCTAAATTTCTCAGGGTCTCAAATACAAAATTAGGGCTGTCTGAACAAGTCCATCATCAGAGTCCTCCAGACAAGGCAAACCTATGAGAGGAGTGGAAAAAGTCATTTCTGAAAGCAAGACGCTTCGCAGCACGGAGAAACGTGTGGCCATCCATCAAAGGTCCATCCCCTGCTCTAGTCTCCCTTGCCACTGATTAATATTAATTTCAGCATTAATTCCTGTAAAAGGAAGACTAAATCATCTCCTAAGTCAGACATAGGAATGCATGAAACATTCGGTCTTTAAAAATAGGGTCTTTGCCTTTCGGTGAGCTATCCTTGTAGCATGCAATCTTTCTCGTAATTAGGTTTACATAGATGAATATCCGCTCAACTGCCCCCAGCTAACATGATATATATATAAAATGATGCAGTGACCATCACACAACGTATTTCTCTCAAGTTGCATGTTTAAGAGGGATTTATCAGGTTGCTCAGTTTTTTCATCTGACAATACACTTAAGTCTGCAGTGCCCAGCACTGGACTGGATGTAAAGTTAAAGATGAAGAAATGATAAAGAATCTGGTGTTATATGACCCCAGCCCCAGGCCCATCCCCAGTGCTGGCTGTAGAAACCTGCAGGGTGACTGTACTGCCAGCTCTGCCTCCCCTCCCTCCTCATCCCAGGAATCACAGTAAGTCCTGGACTCAAAAGAAGAAATGCCTGCCTGGAGCAGACAGAAATACAGAGCATCCGTTGTTGTGGAATTCAACTCAACAAACAAATGTTGAGTTCCCATGATTCCCAAGGTGCTTTGATGGTTGCTAAGAACAGAAGTTGGGCAAGCCCATGCTATTATATAGTCTGATGGCTGGGAGAGGGGGTAGAGAAGAATGACCACAAATCACTTACATCAAATTGAATTGTCAGCTCACTTCAGGGAATGATAGACGTCTAGACAACAGTTCCTCTTTTGCAAATGACTGTGATGATTCAAAACAGAATTTTGTAACTCTAGTACTTATACTTGGGGTAACTAATATGTCCGGGACCAGAAATTAGGCTTAAAGCAAGCACAACAATTTGGAGAAACAGTTTAAGGAGGATAAATGTTTTTTTTCTACGCCCAAAACAAGAAAGAGGGGCACAAGCTGCAAAAATGAAGGCTTTCCCACATTAGCAGCTCAAACAAGGCAAGTGCCCCACCACCACGGCAGGCGCATTGTATTAAATAAAATCTAGGTTATCCGGCCTGCTCATGTCTGTCCTGCAGCAGACAAATCATTGAGTTATCTAACCACAGAGATGAGGTGTGGTGAATTTCCTTTACCATCCCCCCTCTTATTTTCCCACCGAAAGTAAATTTTAAAAATCAGGCTGCCCTTACTAATCCCAGGCAGAAATTTAGCCCTGATTCTGTCCAGGATGAACTAGCTATTACGAAAGTGAGGTCCCTGAATGCCTTTAAGGACCCCTTTTTAAGACTTCCAGAAAGACTTCAGACCCTATGTGCCCATTAACTCAGTTGGGCTTCCTGTCCAAACACAATCGTTTACAGCACCAACACACCAGGTTTTAACAATCTTCTACTGTTCAAATTCGGGATGCTGGTCCCAGACTTCACCTCTTGCCCACACTAACCACCTAGCCTTCACCCTGTCCTCCCACATTCAGGGTCAGGAGGCCTGACACCTGGTGGCCTTCCTTCTCCTTTGGCTGGGACTTCTGCTACCTACACTCCTGAAACTTGCCCTTCCTCCTGTCCGGGCGAAGTGTAAAAGGCCAGGAGGTCTGCATCTGAGGACCAAGATGTGGTCCTTGAACAGATCTAACAGCCCTGAAATTGGGACTCGGCCACGCGCGGGAAGGGAATACACGCTATCCAGAAGCAAGTGGAGCCCAGGAATGAGGCTAGGCGGCGGGGATCCTCCAGGGCCAGACTGGCTGAGTAGCGGTTCACAGGTTCCGGAGGGTCTGGGGGAAGGGGATGCAAATTGGAGGCGATCCAGTGACAAAGAACCACAAGGGGCAAGGCCAGGAAGCGGGAAGTGCGCGCGCGCGGTGGGCGGGAAACCCGGGGGCGGTGGCGAGGCGGGCGCGCGCCCCGCGGGGAGGGGAGCGGAGGAGGGAGGAGGCGTCTGGATGCAGCCCCGCGCGCCGCACCAGCCCCAGACAGAGCCTCGCCGCAGCCACAGCAACAGGCGGCGGGCCGGGCTCGCGGGGCGGAGGCGGCGGTGGGGCGGGGAGCTCGAGGAAGAGCGACTCGGGGCCGGCCGCCGCCTGCAAGGAAGAAGAGCACCGCCGCCTCCCGCGCTCGGCCGCCGCAGCCCTCCACCCGCCACCGCCGCGCCCACCCTGCGCAGGACCCCGCGAGCAGCGGCGCGCGCACCCTGCAGAGCCCTGGCCGCGCCGAGCTGCCGCCAGACATGACCGTGGTGCCCGGGGACCACCTGCTGGAGCCAGAGGCGGCGGGAGGCGGCGGTGGGGACCCGCCTCAGGGAGGCTGTGGCAGCGGCGGCGGCGGTGGCTGCGACCGCTACGAGCCGCTGCCGCCCGCGCTGCCCGCCGCGGGCGAGCAGGACTGCTGCGGGGAGCGCGTGGTCATCAACATCTCTGGGCTGCGCTTCGAGACGCAGCTCAAGACCCTCTGCCAGTTCCCCGAGACGCTGCTGGGCGACCCCAAGCGGCGTATGCGATACTTTGATCCTCTCCGCAATGAGTACTTCTTCGACCGCAACCGACCCAGCTTCGACGCCATCCTCTACTACTACCAGTCGGGGGGCCGCATCCGCCGACCGGTCAATGTGCCCATTGACATCTTCTCCGAGGAGATTCGCTTCTACCAGCTGGGCGAGGAGGCCATGGAGAAGTTCCGTGAAGACGAGGGCTTCCTGCGGGAGGAGGAGCGGCCCCTGCCCCGCAGAGACTTCCAGCGTCAGGTGTGGCTGCTCTTCGAATACCCCGAGAGCTCGGGGCCGGCCCGGGGCATTGCCATCGTGTCGGTGTTGGTCATCCTCATCTCCATTGTCATCTTTTGCTTAGAGACCCTGCCCGAGTTCCGCGATGAGAAAGACTACCCCGCCTCCCCGTCGCAGGACGTGTTCGAGGCCACCAACAACAGCACGTCGGGTACCGCCTCTGGAGCTTCCAGCTTTTCGGACCCCTTCTTCGTGGTGGAAACCCTGTGCATCATCTGGTTCTCCTTTGAGCTGCTGGTGCGGTTCTTCGCTTGCCCCAGTAAAGCCACCTTCTCCAGAAATATCATGAACCTGATAGACATTGTGGCCATCATCCCTTATTTCATCACTCTGGGCACTGAGCTGGCTGAGCGACAGGGTAATGGGCAGCAAGCCATGTCTCTGGCCATCCTGAGGGTCATCCGCCTAGTAAGGGTCTTCCGCATCTTCAAGCTCTCCCGCCACTCTAAGGGGCTGCAGATCCTGGGGCAGACACTGAAGGCTTCCATGCGAGAGCTGGGGCTGCTCATCTTCTTCCTCTTTATAGGGGTCATCCTCTTCTCCAGTGCTGTCTACTTTGCTGAGGCAGACGACCCTTCTTCGGGTTTTAACAGTATCCCGGATGCCTTCTGGTGGGCAGTGGTAACCATGACAACTGTCGGTTATGGTGATATGCACCCAGTGACCATAGGAGGCAAGATTGTGGGCTCACTTTGTGCCATCGCAGGTGTCTTGACCATTGCATTGCCAGTTCCTGTGATTGTTTCCAACTTCAATTACTTCTACCACCGGGAGACAGAAGGGGAAGAGCAAGCCCAGTACATGCATGTGGGAAGTTGCCAGCACCTCTCCTCTTCAGCCGAGGAGCTCCGAAAAGCCCGGAGTAACTCCACCCTGAGTAAGTCGGAGTATATGGTGATCGAAGAGGGGGGCATGAACCACAGCGCTTTCCCCCAGACCCCTTTCAAAACGGGCAACTCCACCGCCACTTGCACCACGAACAATAATCCCAACTCGTGTGTCAACATTAAAAAGATATTCACTGATGTCTAATATATGATACAATTGACAGACTGTGCCCAGTATTGTGTGGACCGTGCCCCCTTGGTCTGTGTATGCCCTTGATTTATACATTTCCAGACCATTCATCAAGGAAAGACCATGAAAAAGTGGAAAAGCACAGTGCATTCTCCTCTCCCTATCGCTTCATACTGACACAGGTGCCTGTTCTGCAAGTGGGCTGCATTCTCTCAGCTCTTTTTTCTTAATCTCTCTCCTTGTTTTTTTAATTTTGTGACAAACAAACTTACATGAAAGCTTGATTTCTAGTCACCCCCTATGAAAAACCACATCCTGGGAGGAAACGAAACTTAAAGGGTCGGAGTAACTGTTTAACCTCAAAATCAAAAGATAGTTGTCTCTTTACTGAGTAAAGGAGGCGGAACATAATGATGCTCCTTGTTTGGTGAACCGTTCGTAAGTGTTTGTGAACTGTTTGGTTTAATTACCCAACCTCTGGATATGTGGAGAGAAAGTCTAACTAGAGCGATGACTTATAAACCCACCATACATTTACTTTGTTTTTGACTGATCTTTCCATTTGAATCTCTCCTCTAAGAATTTAAGGTTTGCAATAACTTTGAACCGAAAGGGAAATGGCCCAAGTGTCCTGATCTGACTATTAACTCTTTGGAGTTTGCAAAGCGTTTTGAGAGTATTAGACATGGATTCCAGTGAAGCTGCGAGTACATGCCCCATTCAACATCTACAAACGTCTAGAAACTCATTTTCAGTGCTGTCAAGAGAAACAACAAAAAATCCTAATGCATGTGAGAGAAAAGCTTCTGCGGTGTCACAAGAAGATTAAAGTGACAGACACCCCTTCCAGCGGAAGTTACTAATTCGGACCTGACTGATGCAGTTCCCATGGCAACCCATGTTTCCTGGGAAACCCAGGAAAAAGGTTGTCATGGCATCTTTTGCTCTTTAGCCCCACCCCCCCAGGCCTTGCCGTTTCCACAGTAACCTTTCCAGATGGTTCCTACTAACATGATTTCATTAAAAAAAAGTACTATTTGAATAAACCACACAAATTAAGTGTAAGACATAAAGAGGTGAAATGAATCATAAGATGATTTTTTATATTTTATATAAATCATTACTGTTATTCCATAATAACTGAATCAAAAAGGAAAAGATCATCTTTGGAATGTTACATGTAAGCCACAATAAGTCAGAATCTGAATTAGATTTCATTTTTTTTTGTAACAAATTTTAAAGATGCTCCTGCACAATTCTTTCACCGAGAAATGACAAGCCAAGAAACGAAGTGAAAACAATATAAACATGTCCTGTGCATAAGCAAGTGAAAGTCAGTGTACCCAAAGTCTTACTACAAGATACCTTCAGATTTCCTGTAACAAAAGAAAAAAAAAAGTCCATCCGGACCCCACAACAGAACTGTCACCATCACAGCACTTGAAAAGCAAAATTAACCTTCAATATATGAGGGATGCAGGTTTTAATGAGCGGATTATAGTCAATGAAAAGGAGGATTAATCAGGAAGTAATCAGACCTTGGAAGAACACCTGCAGATTTCAGGCACATGCTGAGGGGTGCCAGCAGACAGGCAGAATCAGGTGAGCACTGTGGCTGTGTGTCTTAGAGTGGTACTTTTTGCAGGGAACCAGGGAAACGTCATTCATAGCTAGGTTTATATTTGCAAAATAGACAGTTTTATAATACAAGCCAATTGCCTTTTGAGAAGATCGTTATGAAATTTTCCCCATGTTTCTGCTTATCTTTTGGTTCCCATTGTTCATTGCAAAAGGATACAGAAAATTTTCTACTGAACAGCTTTCAGCCAAGCTGAACTGAAAATTATTTCATTACTTTGACCAACCCACTTGGCTTCTGAACAACTTGTTTCCCCTTTAAAATGAATAAAAAGCAGACCCTACAACTGCTAGATTAGAGATCCAGTTGCATAATTACTTAGTATCAGTAGTTCTTGAAGTAAATGCTTAAAATTGAAATAGGATTGGCATTTTACTTCAGCGTAGTCATTTTGCTTTATGTGTGTTGAATGAATTATACACTGCTTTTGGGGTTTGGCGGCACACGAGTAGTCTGTCCCTCAAGAGTACATGAGAGCACCCTCATTTTTAAAGCTCATAAAATCATTTCAGGTAATCTCTCATAAGCCTCCCTAACATATTTGTGCATTTGAGAGAGTAGGAAATATTAGTGGAGATTCTAAGAGGAAAGATAAAGGAAATATGAAAAAAAGGTAGAGGCAATAATTCCCTGTCTACCTGGTTGCTGTTTGTTCTTTGTGTCTAAACAGAATTTTACCTACTTTCCTTTGCTTGTATGACTTCTTTGGACAATTCACATTTTGATCTGTGAGTTGGTTTTCTTGCTAGAGAGGCATTCCTTTCATGGCCCCTTTTGGTAATATTAGAGCAGTCACCTAAAAGACTAACAGAAAGGTAACACTTTTACTCCTATTTAGGAATGTAAACACCTTGCTTATTTTCATAAACAGATTATGTTAGCCCATATTTTTTTATGCTTCTTAAATAAGAGGAATTTGAAGGACACCTTTTGTTTTCTTAGCCAAAGAAATAGCACAGGTTTTGAGTCATAGCTTTCAGGTGATGTAATTGCTTCCAGTCGCCATATTGGAAACTCCTTAAAGGTTATAGGTTCTGTGTTTTGATTTGGGGATGCTTGACGTTTTGGGTGCTGTGCCTAGCACAGAAAGTAGGGCCTTGTGTTTGTCAGGTTAATGCTCTCGTCTTACATTAGTATTTCCCGGCTTTTAGTGAAGTGTCTGAAAGAAACTGTTTGCAGTCTTAAAGCACGGTTTGGCTCCTGTTTCTGCTGAATGACCTTGAGAACATTACATAACTTCTCTATTCCTTACTTCCTTTTTCGTAATATAAAAGTAATAAATAGTACTTCATACATTTTTGTATTAAATAATTTAATGACATGCATCAAATTAAGAGACTACATGGTCTTATGATCACTACTTATGAACGTTGTATAATTAATACAAAGCTTTGTGAATAAGAAACCAGTAATTTCCTTTTTGTAATAACGCAGTTAACATCTGTTAAGCATCAACAATGCCCTGAACACTTGTCAGTTCTGTGGTGGCATTAATCTCATTTTAATGAGGATGAGCACTAGGTGACGGACGCAAAGGTGCTTCCCTGTGACTTCAAGCTAGGATGACACCCAGCCACAATTAAAAGCCAGGTCATGGTGACTCTAAAGCCATGCTAGTTTTGTGGTGTGTCCTGAAAGATAAAATAAATCCCTTAGACTTTTAAGTTTGACTTTAGTCCATGTTACTAATTAGTGTGTAGAAACCTTCTCTTCGGCCCACTGAAAATTGGCCCTTTCTTAGTAATAAGACGTGTATAACCAGGAGAATCAAACCTAAGACATTTAAGTCAGATAGAGAGTGACTTTCCTTATAACATAATTGATGTATCTGGATTTAACCTTGGAAGCCATTATCAGTAATGTTAGGGATGCCCACAAGGACAATGGTATTTCTCGGGTTTTTATATTAATTTCCTGCTTGCATTATTTTAATTGGCAATATGATAAATAACATTATATAAATTATTACACTGTAATCATTTCCTGTACTTTGCTTAGGTTTCTGAGGAACCATATCAGAAATTAGTGTAAACATTTGACTCTTGCAAGAAAGTAAGGGTTGCTTACAACAGGACAGAAAATAGGAGGTTCTCGGGCCACTTAAATTTTTGACATTAATGGCTCACCTAGCCACTCCACGAGTCATTAAGAGACTGCTTGGAAAACATTAAGACCTAACTTTGTCATGTATACTGGATGTAGCCCCTTTGCCAAGGCTCTAAATCTTTTATAACATGAAAATAGATAGTGATTTGAGCTTTAGAGTAACGTGCTAATGAATGTACAGTTGCCTGTGCCAATTAGCTTTGCCAGCTACAGGCTTCAGTGTTGAACTTAGCTGAACATCTTGAGTGTTGAAAGGAGATTCATGTGAGTTATGTGGCTGGATCGGTCCAACTCAACACCACCTCTGGAGGATGTCTGCGCCCCACAGCCAGTGATCCAGAGCAAACCATAGAGGCTAACATTTAGTATTTATTTTTCTTGTGTGGTGTTTTAAACTCACACTGTCCCAAAATCAAACATCGACTAACTATGGTGACAAAACAAGGTGTGAAAGAAAGTGTTATTTCTAAACTTCTAAACAGAATTTCAGGATTGATCAACTTTTATATACGTAGTAAATGATATTTAAAGTTATGGTTTACATGAAACTTATTTACATGATTGTCATATAATACACCCAGGCAACAGTTTTGTACACAGCATATAACTACAGCACATAATGACATACACCAATGTTCACTCCTTTGAGAACCGTAATTGTATTTTCTACACATTAAAATTTTCAACACTGCCTATAGCAGTTTCAAGTCCTTTCCACCTCTCAGCTGTGAATAAAAATGATAACCCCTCCCACTAAGAAATGCAAAGAAGCATGTGCCCCCCCAATCCGAAGACGTGCAGAAACGCTGTGAGGCCAAGGTGAGAAGTTCTAGACCTGGGAGAAGCTATTTAGGTAGGGATTACGTCTTAGGATTTTTTTTTTCCTTTCTGTTTTGTAATGGGCCTTTTCAACTAAGGAAGATAGAATTACCGGTTTGTAGGATTTCCTATGTTGTGCTGAGGCATGTGTGTGTGTGTGTGTGTGTGTGTGTTATACACCTTCTGTGAAGGTATTTATCTTTGAGGAAAGATAAATCAGGGAAAATTAAAAAAATAATGGAAAACTATAAAATGCCAAACCTTACTTACAAATTTTAACTTCCTGCCAGAAAATGGTCAGTGTTGTGTGGTGTCTGATACTAGTATTCATTGTATACTCGTTCTCAGCCTGCAGATACAGCCTAATGATTCCAGCTCGTTAGAAGATTTACAGCTGCTTGTCTTGGGTTTTAGTGGTGCTGCGGTCCAATTTTCTCTTCCAAATTGCAAAGATAACATATCCCCGAAAAGCATTTTTGTGATCTCCCTCCCTCTTTTTCCTTCCTTCCTCCCTTCACCGTCCATCAGATGCATTTTCCTTGCACTTCAAAATGTGCACCATCATGTTCTTTAGAAAGGAGTCCTGGAAAAGAGGCTCCATCGTCTTCTTGAGGGCCATATTGTTATCAAAACCTAGGTGAAGAATAGGAACAATTCCCTGGAAAATTCCTAGGGCTCTGGTCATTAGTAATATAGCAACGGAATAAACTCCAAATAGTGTTTCTTCATATCTGAAGAGTGATATGAGCAGCTGCTTATTCAGGGTTCGGATGTTGCATATGATGAGGTCCCACGTTCATTTCTGGAAGAGGGAAGCATTTTCTCTTCCTGTGAGCTTCCAAGTTGGGACTGTCACAGTACCAAGTCTCTGGGGAATTTATGAGGAGATCCCCACGAGCTTTTCACTAAAAGGCTATCCTCAAACCCATCATTGTCTCTCACCTGGATTTTTATTGACTCAACTAATTGATACCCCTTAATTGACTCTGTTCTTAGCATGAAACCCTCAGTAATCCTTTCTTCTTTTCTTTTTTTTATTGGTTTTTTTGTCCTTTTTTTCTTTTCTTTTTATTTTTTTTTTGTTTGTTTGATTGGTTAGTTGTTTGGGGACAAGGCTAGCCTGGAACTCACTCCGTAGACCAGGTGCATCTTAAAGTCATAGGAGCCTTCCTGTATAGACCTTACAGTGGCCTGCAGGGCCCTACCTAATTCTCTAACTCTTCTGGCCTTATTTGCCTTCCTGACATTTGATCCACAGCGCTCCACATGCTCTTTTAAAAATGTAGAAATCATCTCCACCTTGCAGGGTTTGTGCTGGCTGCTCCTTCTGCGTAGTATGCGCGAGCATTCAAGCAACATCCATATGACTCAGTCCATCGCCCCCTTGCTGTGTCACCTTCTCATCACAGCCTTCCCAGCCAGTCCACTTGCCACTGCAGTCCCATTTGTCCCTTTCTCTCTTTAATCTTCCTTCTAACGTGGTATATATTTTGACTATTAGATTTATTAATTATTTTCTCTTTCCTTCCTTGAGGCCATGACCTGGACTAGTACCTGAAATACATTTGTGTTCAGTGTGTATTTATTGGAGAAACATGTGGGTTTTCTTGCATGATTTTCATTGATGCAGGGCTCAGACTCCTTATCATGCTCTCATGGATCAAATTTCTGCAGTTTTGTCCATTGGAAAGACTTCGATGTATATAACGTGCTTCAGATTCCTACAAGAAGCTCTATCCACTTATAAGGATGGAATCCCTTAATCTAAATATGGATATCATCAAGGGTGCTTAGCACTTAGGATGTTTCCCAGAGGCTGTGGATTCTACATAGTAGCTAGTAGAGTACTTCTTATAGCTAGTAGTCCTCCATACATGTGGACAAAGACTTATCGACCCGAGTGGTACAGAAAATCCCAACAAACAGATGACTCCCCTGGGAATTAACCTTTCTGTTAAAGATACTGCCATGGTTCTAGATAGCGTTGTGGCAGATGAATTCTCTTTGGCAGGATGTGTGATTCTGCTGATGTATTTCTCTGTACTCACTTTGAATTGTCTCCATTCCCAGGCAAATCAGACCAGTGGATGAGCTGGATGTTTCTTCTGCACATCCAGGTGGCATAGTATTCTTACTAAATGTGTCAACAAATTAAAATCAGCGTATGTGTTTGAGTTTACATATATAAATCAACAGAAGTTAGAAACTCCATTCAGCAGCTTATCCAATAAGCCTATATGGAACCAAATACTCTATCTGAAACTATCTTGTTGGTCGTCTTAAAGAAATGACATAAAACAAAAAGTAGAAATAAATACTTTAATGTCTTGTTTTTCATGCTTTTAATTTTTTTAATTGTATATGTATTTGTGCATGGGTGGGTGTGCCCACAATACAATTGTGGAGATCAGAAGACAACTACCTTTCAGGAGTTGGTTCTCTCTTCCTACTGTGTGGGTTGCAAGAATCAAACTTGGGTCATCAGGCTTGGTGGCAAGTGCCTTCACCCACTGAATCATCTCGCTGGTACCCGTATGTCAGATTTCAAAGACACTTATTTTCTCTAAATGCAAACTGTAGTTTCATTGCTTTATTTTTAGAGTCTGTGAACTTTTTAGCTGCATTCCTTTTTACTGATTTGAGAAGAGCAGTTTATTATGCTGTGTAAGATTTAGATATTTTACTTACATGTTTAGATCTGTGAATTTTAGATATTCATTAGTAGTAGACTTAAATATTCCTCATGTTACTCAAAGTAGTGTTGATTTAGTTTTGCAAGCTCATTTCCCAATGAATTTCCTGTTTTTTGACAATGCTCATATCTTTCAGATTACTATTAAGTACTGTTGTGTTTAAACCTTTCGTTGCTTGCCAAGAGTTCATAACTTCCAAAACTTCAACCAGAAAACTGTACATAATAGAGAAGACACTTTCCTAGTCTTTGGGCTTATTCATTACTGTTTAGCTGCTAAAACTGTAGAACTTACTGGTAATGTGGACAACATTAAGTGTTTTGTTTTGGGGTTTTTGTTTGTTTTTTGTTTTATGGTTTTTGTTTTGTTTTGTTTTTGTTTTTCCGAGACAGGATTTCTCTGTGAAACAGTCCTGGCTGTCCTGGAACTCGCTCTTTAAACCAGGCTGGCCTTGAACTCACAGAGATCCACATGCCTCTTCCTCCCGAGTGCTGGGATTAAAAGCTTGTGCCACCACTACCTGGCTTATTAACTTTTTAATAGATGTCAAAATACAGGCACATCATGAGAACAAAGTTCCCATAAACCTACATTTTTAGAATGACTTCAACCCTCTCATCAAATACACATTGTTCAGTGGGCTGAATCTATATTTCTTTCTTTTTGAACTTGATAGAATTATGAGTTGCTTATTTGCAAATGAATAGTTATTAAGCTTTGTCCATTCTTGTCCCCCTTTTGAGCAGGTTTCTTTAATCATAGTCCATCATTTTTCACAATACCTCCTATCTCTTTTATAGAATTGGTTTTGATACTTAATGTCTGTTCATTTCTTTTCAACCCACTTCTTATCCACTAACATAAGCATCCTTATACTATCCAGATATCACCTTTATTTTTATTTCTATAGAATTACAACGTTATCTACATTTATAACCTATTAAGATACTGTATGATTCGTGTGTGTGTGTGTGTACGTGTACACATGCATGCATGTATGTTGATGGACATGTGTTTGTGTGAGTGCAGGTTTATGTGGGCATGTGTGCACATGTATACAGAGAGCAGAGGTCAACCGTGGGTGTCATTCCTCAGGAGCTATCCACCATGTATTTTAAATGGGATCTCCCTCATTTGCCTGGGGCTTGCCGAGCAGGCTAGACTGGCTGGCCAATCAGTGCAAGGGTCTCCACCTGTCTCCACCTCCCCCAGGATGAGTTTACAAGCACATACCACCAAGCCCTGCCTTTCTGCATGGGTCCTGGTGATCAAACTCCTGTCCTCATCCTTGTGCAGCAAGTAAGAACTGAGCCATCCACCCAGCCTTACATTATTCTTGTCAGTCATTTCAAAGCCTTCACAGGAAGTAGTGGACACATGAGATTTAAAACAGGAAGCCCAGTCACTTTTACTGAGTTGTAATGGTAGCAAAGCAAGTGAAACTCTCAAGACAAAGAGACCGAAGGCTCAGTGAGCAAAGAATAAGGACTTACATTCTAAATGGAGGCCATATCATTCATGTTATTAGTGTTTTCTTCCCAGTGTCAATTAATAATTAAACCGTTGGAGTTTCCGCATTTTCATAATAAAAATTAAGCATATTTTGGATATAATCTTACTTTTTTACTCAAGAAAAATAGTGTAAAGAAAGTGTTTACCATATGACCAAGTGCAATCCATACCACCAAGAAAGATGTTTCTGCAGATAATTGCTCAGCCCACAGGGGGCCTACAGTGTATAGCTTGATGAGTGAACAATTCTCCCATCAAAAGTGCAGTGAAATCCCAGATCCTCATCTTTGGGTATTTACCCAAGTTCAGGGACATCTGCTAAAGCCAGGAGTGTATGTGAGGAAGAGTCTTCTCCATGAGCCTGATAGATAATGTTCACACGTTTAACAGTCTCTGTTTATGTCTTTGTGGGTTTCCTTTGTATTATAGAATAAGCAAATGTTTTGATGACATAACCCTAATTTAATGTATCCTTTCTGTATCCACTCAGCATACCTATAATGAGGACCCAAAATGTGCCAGACGCTGCGAGGCGGTTGGGACTTGCCTTTGTAATATATAAAATGTGCCACAGTCCATTCTAGATTCTGGATAAAACTGAAAACCATGCTGTCATTACCCTTTTATATTTTTACAAATTACTGTTTGTATTTCCAAGAGTTTTTCTAGTGGGAGGAGAAGGAGGTCACCAAACCTATAGCCTTTATTTCATGGTTCTTCACAGCCCCTGACGGAGTAGTTTTTGTCTTAAATCTTTAAAGTGATAGATAACTGCACATAGTCATGTTTTAAGGATCATTAGATTTGTAATAAAAAGGTGTTAGGCTCTCGCACTCACAGGGCTTTCTTCCCTCTCCTTTCCTCCCCTCCCTTCTCCTCCCTCCCCTCTCTTCCCTCCCTTCCCTTCCTCCCATCCCTTCCCTTCCCTTGTGTCCTCCTCCCTCTCCCTGCTCCTCACCCCATCCCTCTCCATGTCACGCCTCTCTGAGGACAGAAAGTCTATTCCCTACAGAGTTCTCATTTTGGCTTATCACAGGAGGAGACACAACCAGAAATCTTTGGAAATCATTGAGAAGATAACACACTTTTTTAAAAGTCACCGTAAACCTGCCAGATATCCTTGAGGACAAGCATAAATTCTCTTTTCCAAAAGCATGCTATCCTTTTAGTTTGGACTAATGGATCATTATTAATTGAAAAATTATAGCTAACATAATCTGAAACATTCTGATTTGCAAATTGGAGCCATTCAAAATACAGTCTACAGTATTTCAAAAAAATGAATTTTTTTGAACTTTACAGTTAAAAGAAAACAAAGTTAAAAAATTCATAAATGGAACTTTTCTTGTAACATAAATTCTGTCATTTCAAATGCTAAATATACTGTGAATGATTGCATCTTCTCTATCCAACAGGTCCCTCAAGAGAGCCCCACATAAGGAACTGCAGAGTGACCCTGACCAGGATGCTCAGTTTTAACTGCTTGGATGAGAGTGGAGTGACAGTAACATCTTTTCATTTCAGTTAATATTCAGAGATACATCTCTAACAAAAGCTTCACATGAAGGAAAGAACTCAGAGCTGGAGGGTGCTCTTCATATTATGAGTGGTACAAATGATATCAAGCAGGAGAGAAAGAAGAACATTCAAAATAAAAAATATTTAAAAAAATAAAATGTTAAGGCATCATTTCAACCTGTTGACATTCTGGTGGAGTCAAGACATCCCAAAACTACAATCAGTGTCACAGATAAAGATAACCTTGTGTGTGTTTCTAACAAGCCAACTATTGCTGGTTTTTTTTTTCATTTAAGTATTGAACTGTATTTAATTGTGGAACATGTTCCTGTCGTCTGTGTCCTGTGTTAGGTTTAACTTTATCTGTGAGTGTGTGACTATACCAAAGGCTTCCATTGGTAGACCATCCCATTCACACAAATAAGTGAAGTCAACACTGTGCCCAAAGGAGTGGTATTAAAGAAATGTGCCTTGCTTGATGAAACATTCTTTTATTTTTTAATTCAAAATGATAGGTTAACAAATTAGATTTTAGGTAGGTTTTAGTTGACCTTAACTTTACAAAAATGTAGTCATTCTTATTCTGTTTAAGTTGTCTGTGTTAACTAAAATTACAATACTTAGTTATACTTAGGCAGTTATTATATATCAAGTTCTATTTTATTTTTGTGGGATGTTTGGTACGGTAAGACAAAGTACATTCTTTAAGATATATATAATATCTCATCTGATGTTAATAACTTTTCCTTCAAAGTTATATGTGTAAAAATATTCTTTGACTCATTTTCTATTTTTATATTCTTTTAGAAATGGAACTCTTTTTCAATTAAAAAGGGGCAAATTTTTAGTTGGAAAAGAGACTTGGGAGGTCATAAAGACGGTGTCCCATTTGGGAACATTTAACTTCTGTGCCATTATTGTATTTACTGTGACATCTCAGCAGAATGGTAGCTATTTGTATATTATTTCATAAGCCTTATGGAAAGTCAAACTGTGAACATTCTATATGTACACTACTTTATTCACTTCCATAGTTTATTGTCAAAATATGCCTGAACAAGTGCATAAAAAATAATGAGTACTTTTAGAAGTTTAATCATATGATGACCTAAAAATTTAAATGATGAATTTCATTAATCATAAGAACCTTAGCTAACAGCCATTTACCTAGTAACCCCCAAATAGGTAGAAACACAATCCAGGTAACTTTCTTTGAGGCAGTGTCTAAAGTGAAGTTTTAATAATCTCCTGGTAATTTCTTCATGGTCAAAACATGGAGACCATATCGCTATTATTTTAATGAAGATAAAGGGATGACAGCTGTCTTTGCTTTGAGTGATGTGAGCCTCCAATAGAAATGGCCATGAGTAAAGTGGGAATGCAGCCACCGCCTTGTTTTTGTTAGTGTTCGCTCATGTTGTAGAGATACTGGCACAGGGAATAGTGAGCCCTTTTCAGTCATCTGACTCCTCATAACTGATGGGCACAGCCCCGTTAGCAGTAAAGCAGCCCTGTTGGATGGAAACAAAGCAGGGGTTCTTAAACGTTCAGGTGTTTGTGTAAGGATCAGTAGGTGTTGCCAAATTATGCAAGAAATACCTTCATACAATGACACATCTTTAAGCAATGTAATGTATGTTTAATAGTATATCTCTTTTAGAATTATAGGCTACAGTTCAAATAAAGACAAATCTGGAATTTTGCACACGCATGCACACACACACACCAAAGAAGAGCTCAGAACAGTATCAGATGCATAACATACCAAAACATTCACATGATGAGTGGTAAAAATAACATGAGCTTAGATAACAGGATACTGGCATTCTTACCCACTGCCTACCTCTGGGACCCCAGGTAAGTCATTACCATTGCTAGGCTTTAGTTTCTTGAATTGCAGAGTGGGCATGCCAGGTTCAGCAAACTCAAAAGCCCTTCCCCGCTACCAAATCCTGTTACACACATCTCTTGAAAAATGCTTTGAAGAATACTTACACACTAGGATTTTATATGCATTTCTAAAGAATAAATTGAAATAAGATTTAAGCTTTGAAAGTGCCATGAAATATCTCATTCTTCAAATTCTGATAAGAGGAAATAGGATTTCTTCTCCTTTAAAATCTTTCACTCATCTATAATAGGATCACGAAAAACGGAGGGGTGGGGCATCCCTCTGCAGAAGGGAAGCAGATTAATGAAACAGCTAACAAGATGGGGCAGGTATTGGTAACATTAATTGGATGTTAAGGTGATTTGCACAGTGTGCATGAAACGATGGTCCCAGAACTTTACCCACGTTATAAGACTAAAGGTGGGAAAAGACTGGAGAACAGAAGTGTTTGCCGTATTCTCTCTTTGTTCTTTTTACACATGGGAGCCCAGATAGGGATCTGCATTGTAATACTGAGTCTGCCAAGCACTCATTTGCCCCAGGAAAGTCCGTTCAACTTCTCAGAACTCCAGTTTCTTAATCTATAAAGAGTTTAAATTTGAATTTAGTAATATGCATATTTCTTTTCATCTTTTAACATTCTGTAGCATTTCAGGTTCTTAAAATATTTGCATAAATACCCATATGTGTTGATCCCTCCATCAGTCACTATGATGCCGCAGAGTTTTCAAGAAACTGGGTAGATTATGAACTCAGACATGTATATTCCTAATACTGCTATTTGACCTCGACAAGACCTGAAAAACTTAGACCTCATTCTCATTCATATATGGCTGAATTATTAAAACTTGTCATTTCATCTTTTAATGTTGAATTCATTCCCTAAACAAATGTCTTCTCAAGTTACTCTCCACAACTTGTTGTAATTTAATAATCAAATATATTGGCATACCAGTGACTATAGCTGACTGTAAGATACAATTTTTGTCACATTTAAAAGTTAATGCCCTCTTGGTCCCAGAAACTAACTAAAATATAAAAAATATTCATAAATTTTGTGAATTTTTTAATACAAAGGAGGCCCAGTGGAGCCATACTGTAATTTATTTTGCTCAGGAGTGAGAAAAACATTCAGGGATACCCAAACACTTCTGTTTGGCATTAGTGGACAATTGAGGAAAGAAGGGTTATATCTTTTGCACAACAGAGATGACAGGTGACGATGCCCATTAAAATGGGAGTATTTTCTGGTGACTGACTTTAGTATAGGAAGAAATAGGTTAGAAGAACGCCAGAGTTCAGACACTAGAAAAGTTATGAAAATGGTAGTGGTCCATTGAATAATGGAAATATTTTGTCATACTGAGATCATTTGTCCAGAAAGTTAGTCCTATATCCTTTCCATTCAGAAAGGGGCAGGTTTCAGATGCCTCTGTCATAATAGGAAATGTATATTTTGACTAGTGGAGAAATTAGCTAAAGCATCTAATCTGATCATTTTAGTTTTGTGAATCTGAAGTTTCATCTTAGGTGTAGTTTAGTCTCTTGCATATGTGATAGTGTCCGTGATCTTGAGGAATGATTTCATTAGTTTTGTTTTTCTTTTAAGTTGATAAAATATGCTAAGTGGTGATTCCAGCATACCATGTTAATACTGTATCCTACAACCATTTGTGAACAAACCACAGCGTTCCTCTTCTGGTAAATTGTTTCTATGGTGTGATTGTTTCATGCTGGGGGTGGGGGTGGGGAGGTTAAGTATTTAGTTTACTTAAAATGTCAAAGTGTTTTTCTTAAATGCCATAAAATTGTGTGACATTAAACCAAATAGGAATATCCTCTTTTTTAACTGTGAGAGAACTGTATAGACTACTTTGGGGACTACCCCATAAATGCTGTCATTTGTGTTTTTTTAAGCTTATATATTATAAATATAACATACAATATATACCACATACAAAGGAAAGCAAACAGTGTATGTAGTGTTTCTTGGAGTCTACATGTGTTCGTTTACATAAATATTTATGCATTGCAAAGACCATCAATATATTCTATTTCATTTCTAAAGCACTGTCCACATGAATTACTAATAGTATCTAGAGTTTAGAGATAGAATAGTCAAGGTGTTAAAGAGTCAAGTGACTTATCATAGACCATGTGTCCATAAGTGACTCTAAATGTCATTCTCTTTGCACTTTTCATCCTGGCATGTGTGTGTCTCTCTCGCTGCATTGTATTTCAAACTGAAACTTCAAAAGATGTGTTGAACTTTTAATGTTGTAGTGAAAAGGAGTCATTGGGATTGTGTTAGACCTTCTTAGATAACTTCCAACCTCTGTCTACCTACTGCAATACCCAAAGATTTTATCAACTAAAACATACATCCACACACACAAGTCATACACCCTCATATCCATTTAATGCCACCATGCCAAACAAAATTGCTCTTCATCAATCTCTTTTACTTGCTTTTTTTAAAAGCCCATCATAACAACTAATTTCTGAACAGTTTTTCAAAGCAACTAGAGAAATTGCAGCTGTTCTGACTCAAAGGGAAAAAAAACCAGGCCCCATAGCAATCATTTTTTTAGCTTTTAGTTTGTGTATGACTGGAGGAAAAGAGAGGAGGGTTTGGGAGGGTGTGTATATTCTAGAGAAACTATCATTTCCAGTAGCTATGTAGAAATACTGGATTATTAAGTCATAGGTAGCAGTTTGTTAACATTAGCCATAGTTCAATTACTGGTATGCACTCATTTAATGATATACTTAAGGATTTTCCCAACTTACATTACAACCCAATGACTTCTCAGTTTGAATATGAAGAGCAGTCATGTTTCAACCCATGACCGATACTCAGTTTTTGTTCTCAAGTATCAGGTAGCCACTAATACTGCTTCCCCTTGTAAATCAATAGTCTGTGATTCGTTCTGTACTTCTCTGTGCAATGCAGTGTTAACTGTGAATATTTAAAGTGTGTTATTATACTGGCATTTAATATTTCCTAGCATTGACTTCAGTTTTCCCCATCAAATAGGTAAGTCAATCAAGTATTATTTTGTATGAAATGAAGTAATATTTATTCTTAATAACAACGGTATTCTAACTGCAATGTCAAATCAAACATGCATTTTATATTTTTATATTCATTTTCTTTTGACATTGAGTTAGGTCAATTTACCATGTAGTAATGTAAAGTTAAATTTTTATGCCATGTTCTCTGCTTAATTTGGGGCCTTTTGTTAAGTAAATACCTATGAGTTTTGATTGTGTGATATTTTCTTGTGATGACTTTTTTAATTTGTCGTTGGACTGGAAGTGTGTATTGCAAATGTTAAAAACATAATCCAATAAAACACCTGGAAATGTTCTGTTGCAGTAATAATTCCAAATGACTGTTTGTTTCCTCTCTTCACATACCCTCTCTCTCTCCAATATTCCCTTCCTCCACCTTCCCTCCTTCCACTTTATTTCTTTATTTTGATTTTCCAGAAGAAACATCAAAAGCTAAGCTCTTGTCAACAGTTCCAGCATCAGCTGCCTTTGGATCATCTATCACTTGTCCTCCCTTACAGCAAAGGCTTCTAACATTCCCTAGATGTTGTTCCATTGCCTGGTCTTACAGTTCTAGAATCCCAATGAAGTCTCAAAGAAGAAAGATAAAAGATTAACCATAATGCTGAGCCTTTATTTCTTATTCCAGTCGTAGAGTAAATGATGACATTACTTCATTTAAAAATAGTAATTCCGTTCATCTATGTACTGCCCTGTTCAAAACAATGTGGAGGTATTATGGGCAGTGTGTGGATGACTCTATTTTTATCAGATGGATTATAGATAGATAGATAGATAGCCAGATATTCCAAAGTTTGTAGATTAGAAGAGTAATTATTAATATCCAGAACAGTGGAATGTTCAGGACATTTTATTTTCACTATGCAGTGTCTCTATATCTCCAGTGTTTTGTGATGTTTACATTTTTACAGAGTCTAACATCCAGCCAGCACCTAGCCATTGCAATCATTTTGTGCCCAGAAATGTTGATCTTCATTCTTTTTCTAACAGCAGCTCTTCCCATGTGTTTGTGCCTTTGGAATGTCAGCAAAGGCGACATCATCAAAACAGGCCTCTAGTTTCCATCTGGAATTTTATTTTATCTAAAACAGGCCTAAACAAGTGGAGATTCAAACAGCCTTACATGTGTGGTGATTGGCTGTAAAGAAGTATCTATTTCTAAGCTTCCATTTTCTATAAGGAGTAACTCTGTTTTAAGCCTTCTGACTGTACAATTCTAATGGCCAACTCCATGAGCCACTGTTTGTTTAATTGTATAGAACAGAATTTTTAAAGTTGTTTCCAAGGGATTATAGGTAGACTCTGACCTAAGATAATCCATGAGTTTGTTTTTTTTTACTTCAACATTAAAAGTTAGTTCGTAAGTGGTGCTGCATACCTTCTGTAACTTAGGGCCACTAGAACATCGTCTCATTTTCCGGGCTTAGTTTTTATCAGTCTTGTGCCTTTCTCCCCTTTGAGTCTACTAGTTAGAGGCTTCACTAGTCACAGCCAAAAGGAGGCTACTTCATTTTGTTCTAAAATTGTCCCTTTTCGTTCACTCTAAATGATACCTGGCTTGAATAATGGAGGAAAACTGTCGTGAAAACCAAGGAGTCAGACTAAAACCAGATGGCAATACCCTGTTAAAATTTAAAGCCAGTAAAGTTTGGGGGAGAGGGCTGTTGTTTCCATTGGTTTTAAATGAAGTGAGAGAAAGAGAAAAGTAAATAATATAGAGATCTGATTTCAAAACCCATACTTAATAAGAAAATGGGCACGTGGCAGAGTCTATGCCTGGTCCCATTTGGCATAAGAAATGGCTTTCCATGAGCATGTAAACACGTGGGTACACAAGCACGCTCAGTAACCTTCTGTGTTACTTGTGTAATGTAAACCCATTATGCAACCATGGAAACAAGTGGTTATTTCCACATAAAATGGATCTACAAATAATCGGAGACTAAATGGCATCTTGGAGATACTGACTGGAATCTAAAAGCTGGACCACAGGTGATAATTACACTTTTAAGGATTTAGTGTTAGATATAGAGAGGCTTGGGAGCCAGGCAGAAGAAAATGACTTTTTGTTTGTGGCAGTGGAGATGGGAATGATTGGGAGAGAGAAATAGCATTCATAAATGTGGAAGCAATTTTTGAGGCAGAATTAATTTTGCCTTATAATTCCTGAAAGCAGTTTATAAGACTGTTAGAATGTTATGTGTTCTACTCTCAAGAAAGTAATGAATTTGTGATTTTAATATGCTTGTCCCTCTGGGCATATTATGCCAGCAAGAATGCTATGCACTGTCAAACTAAGCCATCAGCATTTGTTGTAGCCAAAAAAGAACCTAGCAAACAATCCTACAAAAATACACTATATGTGGTATATAGTTAGGCCAGATTAAAGAGTCCTTCTTGGCCCACCTCAGAGTTACTCCACATGTTCAGAATGACTGAGTACATATTAATAGGACCTTATATCTATCCTGTGGTTCAAGTAAACTTCAAATACACACACACACACACACACACACACACACACACAACCCCACAGGCATGTAAGCAAACGGTAAGACAGGAATAAGTAGAGATAGTGATATACTATAATTATTTCCGTCTCCTTGCCACAAATCAGTCATCCCACTGTGTCTGGTTTCTGTCTCCACCTCATCACCGAACATTTCCTCCAGACTCCTTTCCTTCTCGTACATCAGCTCTCAACCTCCCCGGATCTCTGTAGAACTGACACTATTGACTGGCACCTCTTTCCTTCTAGGTTTTGGCACTTCATCTCTTTCCATGCCTTCTCGGTCACTTTTTATTTATCTTGTCACCTCTTAAGTGCTGCTGCTCCCCAAGTGTCTGATCCTTCCCGAATCTAGCTCTTGTTTCTATAATCTCCCCACCACCTTCGTTTTAACCCCTTCCCATAACTACTACCTCTTCCCCGAATCACACACCAACTGCTACTCTCGTCATCTCGCCACACTTCCGGTGTTGGTCGTTCTGGCAGCCAATCACGAGCCCTGCTCACATTCCTTTCATGGATAACCTGCCACTCTGCAGTCAAAATGGGACAGCCCTAAAACCCACATCATCCCATTTTTTTTCTGTCCACACTTCATCACCTGAGTAACCTAGATTCTTTCTCCTTAGAACTCAGGATAGAGACTTAGGGATAGAAACAAAGAATTCCAAAGCCATTGGGAGTTGTATCAGATCACCATGCCAAGAGAAAAATGAAGGAAACATCAAGCTCAGCACTATTACCCAGGAGAAAGCTGGAAAGTAGCTATAATTTTCCAGTGCAAGCATTCCAGTTAGGGGGACACCAAACTGTGCTCACTGCCATTGGGGTCTATGAGATTCATATAACCTAAAAAGCCATGATGATACTGACCAGCTCCATGAGATTTTCTGTCCCTCATTGATAACTTATTTTTTGTCTATCAATCTCCTTGGTAGAAGTATCATCGGGGGGGGGGTGTCTAAGCTATGAAAAGTTTTCAAACTTAACATGATCAAGCTAAGAGCACCATACACTCAACAACCCAACTTATGACCTTGGGGGATCAGACAACTGCTTCACAATGCAGCTGCTTAGAAACACGGGATCAATTAACCTCAGGCCTTTCCCTTACTCTTCACAACAATTCACTCTGTAACTTTTGCCACCACTTCCACCTCTGAATTGCTTCTGCATCTGTGATTTCCTGCCCATGTCTGTAGAAGTTGCCTAAATTTTTCATACTACGGACAATGTAAGCTCTTTCTATCATAAATGTAATGATCTTCCTAGGTAAAATATTTCAAGGACTCTTTATCATTTTAAAATAAAGGCCAAAAATTTTCACATCCAATCATGGAGCACTCAAATGCGACATGTCATCACATTTACTGATCCTATAGCTCAGAGCTAGTCATAACTTTCAGTGTCCCCCACCCACACTGTTAGACTCAGTAAGGTGACAACTAATATCCCAAAATTTCTGACACCTTCTCTAGGAACAGTTGTTAAGTGTCCCTCTGATGTGCCCCCAATAGACTGTTGTTGAACTTAACACAAAATATACTCATCTATTCGTTTGACTCCTCTACAAAATATGGAACTTGTAAGCTGCCTCACCTAGTCATCTTTGGGTTCACAATGCCTGATCCACAGGGGACATTCAGTAAACACTTGCTGAATGAATACTACACTGGAAAGAGGTACTTCTGCTATCAACAATTTGTAGAATCACAAAAGACAAGTCCTCTAATCCTGGCAAGTTCTGTAGCAGGCAGGTTCAGGCACTATGAGGAAGGAGGAACAGAAAATAAGAGAAGGGATAAGGCATGATGGGTAAGTGCAAAACACTAAGAGAAGCAAATGAGAGTAGGGAAGGGATTCTAGCTCTTTGTAGCTGGAGCTAAAACTTGTACAGTTACAAAAACTGCTACATATTGTTGTTTCCAACACTAGATTGGTAAGACAAATACAGTCAAAGGAAACTAGATAATTGTCTCAGCAGTTGAAAAAAAGAAAAAACCCTTTTGTTTTATTAATTTTAAAAATACTCCATATTTATTTATTATACACGACTGAAATCATAAAAGCCTGCATTGCATATAAATTGACAGTATGTATCAGTAATAAATGTAACAAACATTAAGTATTTTAATATAATGCATAATATTTATGCTTTTAATTTTAATTATAATAGAGTGCAATACTACATGAACCTGTTCATAATCCACCATGCCTGGCACAGTACTACTTTCTAAAATAATCTTTATTCTTTCTCAAAAAAAAGCAAAAATAAATAAGTAGATAAATAGATAGATAGATAAAAAATAATCTTTAGCTCAGTATGGTGGCACCTGCTCTTAATCCTAGCACTTGAAAAGTAGAGGCCAGAGGATCAGAGTTCAAGGTCATCCTCAACTACAAAGGAGTTTGAGACCAGTCTAGACTACAGAACACTGCCACAAAAAGCATGTGAACAGAAAATAAAATAGATCTATAGATGGTAATCATTGAGCAGAGAAAACTTTTTGAAAATGTTTCAAATTATTGCAGTATTTGGATTCAATAAAACTACAAGTATGTCTCTTTTGGAAATGTTCTCTCTTAATCTTAAAACATGAGCAGTACTGAGGAAATTGACCTGTACTTTCAAGTCAGTCACACTTAACCTCATGCAGTTCCCGATGAAGTTTGTTATTCCAGAAACCTTCAGGGTCCTTCTTGTAAGCTTTCTGGATTAGAAACAGAAAATCGGGTGCAATCTCAAATATAATTTTAACATCAATATTTAAACATTTCCAGTAGTTTCTAGACTTCATACTTTAATCTCCAATCCTTTGAAGTATTCTGTTCAGATAAGAGCTCTTGCGTTTAAATTATAAAGGATTCAGCCATTGATTTCTCTATAAAAGCTAGTCCTCTCATTCCTGTGGAATCTACTGGAAATTAGTCTACTTGAGGCTACAAGCACCAAACATAAAATGATAAATGCTGGCAAGGATGTGAAGAAAAATGATACACTGACAGTGAGAATGGAAGATAAGTTTACTGGAGACCTGTACTGATGCTCCTCAAAACACTAAAACTGTATCTACCACACAACTCAGTTAACCATCTAGGTGCATATCCAAAGGGAACAAAGTCAGCATATTGAAGAGATGCCTTCTTTCCCATGTTTGCTGCAATACTAGTCACAGTAGCTAGGTTATACAATCAGCCCAGTGTCCACAGGCAGATAAAAGACAAAGAGAATGTGCTAACTGTGTGCACACACTGTGCAATAAAACAGGTGGCACTAGGGGACCTTAACTGAGACAAACGAGACAGAAAAGGACAAGTACAGTGTGTTCTCTCTCCTACGTGGAAGCTCCACAAAATAGCCAACCTGAATATAGACTCCTGATAAATAGAGGCTGGGAAGATTGGGAGCAGAGTACACAGGGAGACTGTGACCGGGCATCATATATATGTACTGAAATGTACCGAAACCCCTCACTTAACGCCGCTGCTATGTGTAAATACATACTTCTAAAATAAAAAGTGACAGAATAAGACTTTAGTTGCTGGTAATTCAAAGCAAACGGCTCCACAAAACTGAAAATTGGGGTTTTTCCATCCACATTAATAAAGAATCTAGATTTGGGGAAGAAAATACTAATCATGAGGACTGCAAACAGGTCTCGACATCCTATACAGCTCAGATCTTTCAGCCCGTGACGTGGGAGCTGGAGAGTCACGGAGAGAGATAGAATTAATTGAACTGCTGTTGAGGATTTGTTTAATCATAAATTGTGAGGCGGCTACTCCAACAGGCTCCCAGAAGTTCAAGAAGGGGCAAAGCTCTTCCTAAGGATAGGCCATGGTATTCTCAGATAAATCTCTTCTTGTCTCTTCCAGTGAGCATCTGGCAACTAAGGAGCCTTTCATCTGGAATCCAGTTATGTGGTTTCAGTTCAAACTTTTTCTGTGTCTCTAAGCTCCCGAGTACTGCAGCGAACTTTGCCATCTTCAAATGTGCATTCTTATACAATCTGTCACACCCTCCCATCCCCAGCCTGAATTGTTAAATGAATTGGCATCATCAAAGGCATTACTGTCAGCAATTACTCCTTAACTGACATCAACATATCTCAGGTTGTGAGTCTCTATGATAGATGACATTGAACTGGTTTAGAATCTGGAGACAATGACAACTTTTATGCACTAGAATAGATAGACTGCTTCCTTGTGCCATAGGGAACAGATTACATGACCCTCGATCTAAACTGAAATAGCCTTTCTAATGAAAGGAGCACACGTAGAAGTCTTACCACACTCTTTGAGTCACAGTTAACCTAAAGTTCAGAGAGGATGTTACTTTATGTTTCCTCTAATTTACCATATTTCTTCACAATTTGCCCATCCCTCCAAGAGAAGCTCACAACTACCAGGACTTTTAAGTCACATGACTCATAATTAGAAGTCACAGGCTGATTCGTCCTATCGAACAGCTAACCCTCCCATCTTATAACCGAGCCTTTAATTCCTCTGGCAATGCAGAAGTGAGCTTACAGCTGTTGTGTATTGCCATTATTGTTAGCTGTCAAAAGCATGGCCAGAGTATCATCTGCTGTTTTTCTTTTTAACAAAGCTTTTACTGAAATAAAAGCTTGTCAGAGATCTATCGTGGGAAAGCAGTACTTTTAAATGGAACTTAAATCCTCAAGTTAATATTTTAATAAGCGAGTCTTCATTTGGCTCAACTTCACTTGTATTTTGGTCCAAGCATTGTGTTTTTTAAATATTCTCACTAAATCAAACACCACCACCCCCAAAAAGCCTTAGCAACAATCAGAAAAAATAGTAATCTTGTTAGATTCTGAGTGTTAAGAACAAAATAGAGTGAGTAGTGGAAGGAAAGCAAAGATTTTATATAGGCTCCATGACTGCTCTTGTCAAAACCTCAGAAAAAGAACAGGCTTCTAGCTCCCAATTATCATTCATAATCTTCTTCTCTCCTGGGTGTCTGGATCTGTTCATGTTGGATAATTCTAGCTTTGCTTCAGAATAGGAAACAAGATTCCCCTCCTCCCAACTCATGCTGGAGTACAAAAATGTCTTTAGGAAGAACTGCCCTCAAAAGACCACAACTGACCAAAGAGCAGAGAATAGGAGACCGACCAATGCTCCGCCCTAAATGGAAGATCTATATCACTCCCCCTTCTCCCAAGGCCCAGAGGTCATTGTGGAAGAAGGAACAGAGGATAGTAAGAGCCAGGGCAGTGGATAACTACAAGGACACTGTCTTTTAGACACAGCAGGACACTTGTACATGTGAACTGAACTCACAATGGTTGTGACAGCTCCAAATCCCAGGATGGAGGGGGCAGGTGGGCACAAAATCCCATTCTTAGCCAAGGACCTGTTGGTAACTGATGACTTCTGGGAGAAGGACAATTAATTTTCCTTAAGAGTATAGCCCCTGGTAAGCTGACCAAGTTCCATTGGAAGGTATACACCCAAGACTATACATACACAGCACAAATTGGATTTTCTGGGTTAAAAGAAATAGAACATAAAATTAGGTGGGTGTAGAAGTGGAGCTGATCTGGAAGGAATTGGGGGAAGGGAGCTTATAATTAAAACGCATTGCACAAAGTTCTGAAATAGTAAAAAAAAAATGCCTTATAATTTTGATACTCACTGATCCCTGGGGGTCAAAGAATCAGCATTACATATGTACTTTCTAGACATTCAAAGTCACAGGCTCTGCCCCCAGTCCACCAAATCACAAGTAGAGTTTTAATAAATTCTCCAAAATGATTATAAGCACGTGAAAGGGTAAGAGTCCCCACTAGCAGATTGCCACTGTGAATCTCACTTAGCCTTTCCTCTTGTGAGGTGCTAGGCTAAGACTCTAAATACAAAGTAGGTTACTCCCAAATAACCTGGCTTACTCTTACATAAATATGTTTTCATAAAGTGCCAAAATATGGTGATAAAGGAATATTTTCATGACTACACTCTAAGAATTGAAAAGTTGCTGATTCCGTCTATCAGATAGCTAACTCTCTCATCTTATAGTCTAGGCCTTTAGCTCATCTAGTAATTCAGAAGCCAGCATAGTCATTATCCATCATCATTACTTTTAGCTGCTAAAAATCATAGCAACATATTTTTCTATTACAATTGGATTCTACATCTCACTGCAGACTAGATGTCTCTCATTCCATAATCAAATGGCCCCTACCAACTCTTTTTCATTTGACTTATCACTGTAGCTGCAAAGCCTAGCAAAGTCTCAGCATTGATATAGTCTTTCTGGATTGGAGTGAACTTCTAAATTAATAATTCTTATTTATCAAATGCCTATAGTCAAAGAAAACACCGTTGTAAGACCTTACCTGTACTAACTTACTGGAGCCTCAAGACAACACTAAAATACAGATCCTATCACCACCATTTTCATTTCAGAGATTTAAAAACTGATATTTGGAAAAGGTAAATGACCCCTTTCAAGTCGTGAGCCAGTAACTGAGCTGGAATATAAAAATCATAAAGTTATGTCACCACCAAGCACTTAAGATACAGTGCTCTGCTTTTTGCTACAGTCCTGAAAGGCGCTGGGAAGACAGATCAGTCAGTAGAATGCTTGCTGCACAAGTGTGGGGACATGGGTTCTGTGTCCATCACCCACATAAAACCAGGAATAGAAACACCCACCTGTACTCCCAGTACTGAAGAATCAGAGATAGGAGGATCCATGGGACTTACTGGCCAGCCAACCTAGTCAAACTGGCAAGTTCTAGGTACAGTGAGAGACAAAGTCTCAAAAAGTAATATAGAGAGTGATTGAGGAAGACAACTGACATAAATCTCCAGCTTCCATACATATGCACACACACACACACAAACACACACACACACACACACACACACACACGTACACAGTCCTACAAGGGAGGTATTGTAGATATAGAAGAGCAAAAGAAGACAGAGTCTATAAACAGTGATGCTTGTGTTCTGCTCTTATTTTGTGCTATCTTCTGTCTACATTCAATGTTGCAAATCTCCCAGATATTCCTAATGAGCTGGATGTGACATCTCAACTGAACACAGTTAGAACTCAGGAGCTTAGTTTCCTCCATCAGTGTAATAAAGGTAAAAAACACCACACTTCACGTCTCTCCCTCCCACCACATGCACCAGGATTATTTTAGTATAACCAGCATGGTGTATTTTACAAGACTTGGCTTTCAGCTCTGTCGATATGTGTGGATGTATCTTTATATATACAGGTCACATTCTGTGCGTGTGTTTAAATGATGCCTGGAAGCACAAACGTCTACTGAAGTGATTGTTAGGAGGGCTTCCTCATTCCCCAGCTAGAAGCCACGTTTGAATCATTAGTATTCTGGTCAGAGAAGAACCCTCCCTTGCAGAGCTGTGATGGAAGGGAGTGCAGCTTTGTGCACTATAAATAGTGATTTTTATTAAAATGTAGAAAAGCTGTTGAGAAATGGAAAAGAGGTGGGGGGGGGTAAAATGGTTGCCATGGCAACTAAACCATTACCTCAGCTTTCGAAGAGTGGGGACGACTAAGTAAGAAATAGTAAATAAAGGAAAGAAAATCGAAAAAGCCTAAATGGCATGTGATCACAAGTGAAATGAGACAGAGTAGAGAGGATAATTTCCTTCTTTCTTTCTGACTTTCTTTCCTTCTTTCTTTATTTTTTGAGAACAATTTCAAGTGAGTGATGAGCTGGGGAGACAAAGAGTGGGTTTCATGAAGGGGGCCCCTCCTCATGAAGCAAGGAGACCACCAAAGGTACCTCTTGGTCATCGTCTTCATAGCTCAGCCACAGTACTATCCTTAACAAATGATGTGTAGATAAGCAACAATTTCTTCTAAGAAGCCGGAATGCTCCGAGCATCCTCCTGAAAACAACTACCCCTCCACCCTGCATATCCTTTTAGATATTAATTCCAGAATTGCTATTCTCCACCCACCACTCCTCACTCCTGGGTTGGCTCCAGAAGATCAGAAAAAGTAGTATTGACCAGAACTCTACCCACTCATAAGACATAGATTAATTCACATATTTCAAATATCCAAAGATATTATTAAGGACAACTGGCATAAAGGGATAATCTTTATTCATCGTTTCACAGATTATCATGCTCTTGCACATCATCTCATTTACACTGCAGAGCCATCTCAGCAGTGTGGAATTACTTCACTTTGCCATGAAACCTGACGAGCCAGCTTAGACAGAATAACCTAATTGCTATCGCCTGTATGCAAAAATTCCCCCATCTTTCCTGGGGAATGGATTCAGTGCTGATCATTTGCACAGTTTTCAGCTAGTCTCAGTCACATATTGTGACAGTTTCAACAATTCTATCTTTTCATTAATTAGCACTTCACAGAAACACAGAGAGAGAGAGATGTGTGTGTGTGTGTGTGTGTGTGTATGTGTGTGTGTGTGTGTGTGTGTGTTTTAGAGAGAGGGGACAACATACTCATGTAAATTCACATAAGCAATTCTACATTATTCATTTTTTGTACTGAGGAAATAAAGGTTAATCCAAGGTCATTTTAAGGACTTTGTAATGCACTTTAAATACCCTGGATTGTGGCAGAGACTGTAGCAGGTGTTTAGTATAATTTCCCTCCATACTCTGAAAGTGATAATAAAGGAAGCTCAGGGTGAAGGGCTAGTACCAAAATCAGGCTCCAAACAACCTTCACATCACCTTGCTAGAGTAGAGCCACGGTGCACACATCTCGGGTACCACCAAACAAACCTCATGTGTTAGATAGTGTTGAAGAAAACAAACAAACGAAAACTCATTTGGGCATAGCAAGGGCTCCTTGAACTGGAAAGCAATGAAGGATGAAAGGAAAGAGCTGGGGTGAGAGGATGCATATATGATTGCAATCATCAGCTTCCAGGCTGCTTTTCCTAAAATGCTCATCTGCGTGGGGTAAACAGTGAATGAAAGGAAGAACAGCAGCCTGAACAAAATGCATGATAGAATTTAGTCCTCGTGTGTGAAGACAAAAGAAAAATGAGGCCCTTGGGAAATGACAGATGTGTGGGTGGGGAGGGGAGAAGATGATGTAAAACTGGGGAAAAGGCAGCAGTTCTGACTGATAGAAATGGGTGAATGATACCGCTGCATGATGAACTTAAACACTGGAAAGTCCAGCCTGTGACGTCATAGTTTCTATTTGTGAATACTGTTGTCTTTTGTTAGTAAGAGGGCCAACCCTTCATCAGACTTTGGTACTTAGGAGTGAGTACTTTGGTGAGACCTTTGGAGCGCAATTGCAATTACACAAGGTGATGAAGGCAACTGAAGTACTAGCCTAAGGGGACTCTGGCTTTATAGAAAGAAGAGCCCTAGCTAGGATGCTCTTTCTTGACCTGTGGTACTCTGTGCCTCCTTGGGGTTGTATAGAGAGCCCCACCAGCAAGAGGGTTCTCACCAGAGGCAGCTGCTCAATCTGGAACTTCCCAGATTTCAGAACTATGAGTGGAGCAAACCTTTTTTCTTTATGTCATCAAGTCTCTCGTATTATTTTAACAACAAATGAAAAGTATTCAGTTTATGGAGCACATACATGCATCTGCACACAATCAGACATAAAATAAGATACAACACAACACAATGCCATGAAAAGTGTTACTACTGGTGTTATCGGGGGGGGGGACTCTGCAACAGAAGAGTCAGTCACTCACGGGAAGCCTTGCGGTTATGGATGGCCTAGCCAAGCTACTGGACGACAGTGCGCTGCTCTCATATGACCATTTTCCATGACCTCTGCCTACCTAACATTTTCATTGTATTAGATACTGAATAATTGCTTCCCCTGAGCCTGGGATTCCAGCTATTTGGAAGTTAAGGCAGGAGTGTCACAAGCCCAAGGTCTGTCTAATTTATGAATGAACCCAAGGTGAACCTGGACAACTGATTAAAACCCTATATCAAAAATTTAAAAAAAAAATACAAAGAGGATTGGAGATTCAGCTCATAGGTAGAAAACTTGCCTAGCAGTTTCTCCCACAACAATTCTTTTAATTCATTTTATTTATTCAAGTGTGTGAGTGTTTTGACTACATATACATCTGCACACCATGTGCGTGCCTGGTGCCTGTGAGGGCCAAAAGAGGCTCCTCTGGGGCTGTAGTTACATGTGCTTGTGAGCAACCTGTGGTGTTGGGAATCAAAAGCCGGTCTTAACTACTGAGCCATTTCTCCAGCCCCAAGTTAAAATATTTAAATGACTTCTAGTTAGTTCAAGTCTAGGAAATTCTGTACTGTGGCATTAACGTTTTCTTAGTGGTTGTTTACATGTGTCCCCCCACGCTCTCCATTCCTGCTGCTGACATCTATTTTTTAATTTCCTAGCTTCTGGCAACCAGCCAACCTCTTTATCTAGTTCCAAATTTAATTCAAGCAAAGAAGATAGACAACCCAAGTAATCTTAGTAGCTCATCTCTCCCATTAATTCCTCAAACCTCTTATGGTTCCACACAATCCTTTGAGCTGTCTCTTCCCTCCACTACCAAACTCTTACTCTGCCCTCCCTAAAACCCTGTGCAGAGGTCACAGTGGCTGCCAGAAACCTTTCATTGACTTTTACCTACTTGGCTGTGTTTGGGTTTTGGCTTCTATGCCATTGGACTCATTTCTTGTTGGTAATTATTACCTTCCCTTTTCCTACAGCTCCTCTTCGTTTGGCCTTCCCTTCAATGCCCATCACTAAGTTTCACCCTTTGGTTCTCTTCTACGATATCTCCCCATGTCGTGACATGCATTTCATGTTCCAGCTTTGGAACTGTGACACATTTCCATCCTGAGTCTATCTCTTATCGCCTCCTCCATTTTTAAAATTTTGCCAGTCACCACCTCTAGGAATAATCACTAACATTTAACAAGCAAGCTGTCCAAGCAGAGTATCTCTCTCTCTCTTTCTCTCTCTCTCTCTCTCTCTCTCTCTCTCTCTCTCTCTCTCTCTCTCTCTCTTTCTCTCTCTCTCTCCAGAAGCCCTGTCCTCTCATGCCCTTTCTAGCAGATGCTGCCATAGACTTGAACTATGCCGTCATCTTTGATTCCTCCATTTTCCTCACCCACCATATTCTATTACTTTTAAAATACAAAATGGTTCTGCTTCCCATATCTCTTATTACTGCCTTGTCCAGAAAATCGTCACTGGCCTTCAGTTGCCTATTAATAAAAAGCGTGCCTTTGCATGCCACTCACTCCATTGGTAGCTCAGTCCTACCGACACACAAGTCCGCTCCAACCATGTTAGACTCCAACTCAGTCTCAGACACAAACTTCCCTGCCTTCCCACTCAGATTCAGCCCAACACACTAGAGAGCTTTCCTCACAGCCCTATGCACAATGGCATAACTTGATTTGAAATATCCACCAAAGGCCCATATGTTTAAGACTCAGTTGCTGTTCATGGCACTACAGAGAGGTGGTGAAATCCTTTAGGATCTAGCACGAGGAAGGGAGGTCATTATGCCTCCCCCTCTCTTTTAAGTCCTACCCATGTGCCAGGCTCTATTGGAAGCACGACCATGTCTTAAACTCTTTAAACCTCTCAGAAACCCTCTGAACAGCTGTGCTCCTGTGTTACAGATGAAGAAAATGATGCAGGGAGAGGTCCTGTGGCATTAAGGAGCTTGAACATCTAGTGTGGGAGAGCTGTTTGCATTCATTCCTACACCCATGCACCACCACCATGCTACAGGAAAACCCAAGTTCAACAGGAAGAGATTCCACATGTAGGTCTTGGTGATCCAAATCTCAAAATTTAAAGGCGGGGTTGATTTTCCAGGTATACACAGATGTGTACTTTCTTGTTTTTGCACCAGGGAGCATAGTGAGGGTCATTCTGCATTTGCATTCTGCTATTTAGCTTGTGTTTGAAGGTTTGCTGTTATTTCCCAATCCAAACTTCCGGAGTGAAAACAGTACTCTCCACTTTATTCCCGCACTGACATCTAAACCAGAGTTACGCCACAGCAAGCGAGCCACACATTTTTGAATGAACTATAGTTTCATGTTTAAGTCAGTACTCCAGTCAGGCTTTTTAAAGTATCTCTGTCTGCTTCTGCTCTTCCTGGCCTCCTGACACATATCCACACCCTCTCAAAGCAGCACTTCAGCAGAATATAAACAAGTCAAATCTAAATGTCAAAATGGGATTTTATATAGTGATTAATTTGGGATAACAAGGAGTGGAGCAAATAAATATGTCAATGAGGTCATGCTATGAAATATGTGCAACCCTCCCTAAGCTAGTCTTTAATGTCAATGGTCCGAACAGTTCTTCAGCTACTCAGATCCACGCCAAGAGCCATCAGACATGGCTGCAGATGCTAACACAGTAGCTACAGAGGTACAATATGAAAGCCATGAGGCCAGGTGCCCAGAGAGCAGAGGCTGAAAAATGTCTCCAAAAAGGACAATCAACTCAAGCACAGACACAAAGCCTGAGCCCTGCGATATCATAAGCTAGGCTGCCAGTTGGGATTTTGCCTAGTGGATACATAGAAAGGTAGACTCCAGACTAGTGCTGGCTTCTAGTGGCTCCATCTGCTTCAGGCCAGCTACATGGGAGGCACATGTAGCTAGGTGTGACCTCTTACTGACAGATGTTCTCTGGATATCGTGATATTTAGGGGTCAGGTTTGATTTTTTTTTCCCCATCAACTTAGCAGTTGCACCTGCATCTACTGATATTTTAGCTACCATCAGCAGTCCTGTGGCCTTGCAGTCAGTGCCCTGCTTCTGAAGTCACAGCCTGGGCGGACAGGACAGCGCTGCTGCTGCCACCAAATATAGTTTTTAATCCTAGTCTCTATTGTTCTACTTACCAATAAAGACTTGAGAGTCAGATGCTGGGGTGAAAACCTGCTAGCTCGGAGAGGCTAAGAAGCAACCAGCTAACCTTCCCTTTTGGCCAGAGACTCAGCAAGAGAGTATCTCTCCAGTCATCCCAAACCAAAAAGACTGAGAAACTCCAAATCCCTCCCTACTCCTTCCTGTGCATCTCTCTGTCCATCTTCCTGGCTTGTTGCTGGCTCCACCACCTGATCTAAGGTTGATTTTATAGCACTGTCTCAGGTTTCATACTGCAGTCAAATATCCTGCAACACTCAGGGCAACAGTTATTGGGAAGAAATGGGGAACAAATTATACAAGAGTGGAGCTGCAGAGAGGGAAACAGATTCAGGGCACTATTGCTCCAGCATATGCAACTCACCTCACTTTAGCCACCTGTCCTGAGTACACATGTCATTATAGCACCATCGTCAACCCCCAAGCACCTCCTCAGCTATCTGCCTCTCTGTGGCCTCCAGACCTGATGATCCTGCCATTCTCCCCCTGGCTTGTGCTCTGAGTATCTGGTAAACAAGGGCATGCACTGCTATGCTCAGAACTCTGCTTCCTCACTTCAAACAGATCCTTGAAAGTAAGGATGTGTCTGTTCTTGGCTCAGCATCCCAAACACATAAAGCGTATTCTGCTCCTAGAGCCAAGAATTACACCAAGGCTTAAGACCCAGAATCATATCACTTATGCCATGTGACTCCAGCAGAAAGCTTCTTGGTTCCAGTGGGACCCAGCCACCAAAAATCTCTCTTATCGCTCTGTGTCCAACCCATGTAAACAGCATTCATGCTACCCAGGTTGCTCCCAGGAGCAGAACCAAGACCAAGGCATCCTGCAATACTGGAATACTCCATCACAGACTGAGGTATTAGTGAGGATTTAACATCCCCCCAGACTGTTCATCCTGGAAGGATGACTGCTGAGCACATGCCAGCTGCAAAGAGAATGCTGTCAGTAAATAGAACAGAGCCCTGACACAGAAAAGCTAGAAACAAAGGATGCTCCCACCCCACCCCACTCCCATCACTTAGAGCTTGGAAGTCCCCCACCTCTCTGTGAGCATTCCACAAGTTCCCAAGTCTTTCGTACTAAGTCTTCTTCCAGATCGAATATAATTTGATTGAGCATCAAAGAGCAGCCCTACACCAGGACCATTGGCATGGTCATTTAGAAGGGTCCAAGGAGAACCCCTACATGGCCCATGTATTTCACAGACTCCTGGTGGCTATTTCTCCTTCGTGATCCGGGTTTTCAGCCAGGTTCTCTTCGGTTCTGACACTTGATAATAATGCTATCAAATCTTTGTCAGACAAAGCTCCACCCTGCTGGACAGCTCTATAGCAGCCAAGAGCCAATGAGCTCTTGCCAGATGGCTCTGTCAGAGCTACACCTTCCTGTAAAGTGTTTTACTACCCAAGGTTCACATTGTTGTCCCACACCTGGCTAAGGAAGCTGGGTCCCTTGTTTAATGGTTTTTAAGTGTAATCCCAGAACTCACACTCTAATGTTTTGCCTAGAACAGGGTGGCAAACCACAATATTTCCTGGGGCTAGACATTTGGGCCACCCTGATATTGAATAAGTGTAAAAAATGTGTAGGGAGGCAGTACCTATGGTGAACAGGGGTAGAGGAAGCAGCTACCACCCAGCTCTCATTTATTAGTACATCTCATTGAAAAGTTTCTGCACCCCAATAAGCCTCTCCACCGATGCAACAGTTCAAATCAAATGAAGTTAGAAAAAGTCCGGATTTAATGGATAAAAACACTCCCAGATGGTTTTCCAGCCCCCCGGGGAGGAGATAGGAAAGGAAGACCAGAAAACCAAGTGTCTGTTTTGGGGGGCAGGGGAGCAGTTTAAATACCCTGTGGGACTGATCTTGAGCATCTCTGAGGGTGAGGTCATCATTTGGCAGGCTGTTTGAGATGCAGCAGGGTTTGGAGAGAGATGGTGGAGGGGGCTTGGGGTGGAGCTTCCACTGAATATTCCAGACTCTTTGGATATATGGATGCCAGAGGCTTGGGGTGAAGTTTTCACCAGAACATCCCAGACTCTTTGGGTATATGAATGCCAGGGCTGCAATGAAGCTTCCAGCAGAACAAACATTATGAAGTTAGTTGATCAGATTTTCGTGTTTTTTTTTTCAAGAAAGTCTAGAAATATGGGTTTTTATACAAAATCTCTCAATTTCTACTAGAAATGAATGCAATTTTTCAAAATCAGTCTGGAAGCCTACACTGAAAGTCTCCTTTAAGCACATATGTGAGCCGGATTGCCAATAGTTACCCATTGTGGCTCCACTCTAGAGACCAGGATCCCACCTGGTGGACTGCTGCACGTTAAACCAATCAGAGAGGCTTATTACTAATGAGTCACAATTTTTCTCCCTAAGATTTCCACCTACTGGCTTCAGTTCTGTCGTTTGCGGCTGCAGGGCTTCCAACACTATCTTCTTCCTCTCTTCTCTAGACTTTGCTACTCTGGCCCCACCATTCCAGGCATTCTCCAACATGCTCCCTGATCACATGACTGCCAAAATACCCTATCATTCACATCTGGTCTGTGCAGATGAAAAGGGAGTCCCAGGCCACAGGGACTCATCTGACACTAAAACCAAAGTCACTGGGCTTTGCTAGCAGCTAAGGATTTATCAGATTAGAAGAAGACCTTTAGTGCCCTCTCTACTCCACCCACACAGAGGTAGCTTAGCCTCAGCAATGATCATCACTTGTGAAAAGTAACATAGCATCCCTTCCCACCATGGCTCTGAAAAGCTTTCCTGGTCCCTTGAATCCTTGCAGGGACTGCCCTGGGGTCATCCTTTAACATCTGTGGTGTGCAGGCCTCACTGGCTAAACATTCCCTCAGAGAAGATAATCCATGGTCTAAGAATCCAATGTTCTGAGTTATGAAACAAGTTCCATTCTCTTCCTGGTCTCTTTCCTAATATTTGGAGGATGTTTGCCATGGGTCCAAGAGTCCCATTTCTTGAGGCTAAAACTTTCAATGATCATAAAGTACTATATGCAGACTCTAAACGTGGCTGTAGCTCCCTGTGAGGGCCAGAAACGAACTGAAAACACCCTGTGAAGACTAGAAGTATGGTGACAGTCACCTGGGTGAAGCTCCAGAGAGTCAGGGGAGCAATTCCAACTACTCAGCTCTAAATCTTTACCCTCCACAACCACAAGCTCCACTCTTGGCTGAGAGTTCCTTCTCTCAACTTCCTTTGTGAAATAGAGAACTGAAACTATGACAAACTTCTATAGAAACTGAGAAGGTCTAAGTGGACTATCTTCTCTTCACCCTTCCCCGTAGGTCCTGGGGCTGATGTTGGGGCCAGCAGCTGGGTTTCCCCCTTGAGCAGTGAGTCACAGATGTGGCTTTTCTGGCACAAGTTCTCAGAAAGTCCCAGCTGGGAAGGCCTCCTGGTGGCCGAGTGATCTGTCCCAGCTGCCACGCCTGAGACAGGGCCCCCAGATGGTGCTGGGTGACGAAGAACAGGTCCAGGCTTGGCTGCAGGACCTATCGGTCCACTCATTAGACTCAGGATGTGATTCATCATCCAAGGTCCTGGGAAAAGCTGAGCCCATCAAAACCACTTTAGTAAAGCAGAATTTGGAAGAACATTGCTATGATTACCAAAGAGCACCCAGCAATCACCGCATGCAGTACAGGGGCATCCTGGGATGTTGTGTACCAAGTACTTAGGCAGCAAAACTGGCAAGGCTATGCAGAAGATAAGCCACTCACCAGAGATTTCCTGCATTCAACATATAAAGATAAGTAAAAACCTTTATAGACAAGCCAGACTTTCAGTGAACCAACACATTGTGCAGAGTCAGGGTAGACGATGCTAGGAAGGAGATTCCTCATCCCAAACCAAATCTCATACAAAAGCACAGCATTTGTGTGCACCCAAGGCTAGATCCTCACATCAACACCATGGTGGACTCAGAAGACACCCCCAGTATTTCCTGTAACTCCCTGAGTAGAAGTCTTCCACCAAATTATGGAGACTTTATCTTCCATGGTTAGATGTCAACACTCTGCTTCAACCACTGTTACTCGCAGTGGAAGTTGGGGCTGGTAGAACTTGGTATGCATTCCCTAAGGGCATGTGGCGAAAATGGTTTTTTTTAACCCAACAAAATAAAAGATGATCTTAAAGTAAGCTTTCTATGAACTGTAACATCTATGCAAATGGGCTGTTGCCGAGGGTTGGAAGAGAAAAAGTACACATGTCTGACTCATTCCGTTTCGACATGGCCACTTCCTGACTACCTGTCCTCAGTCAAGTCACTCCAACTCAGCTGGCCAAAGACTGACCTGGATCAAGCAGCTTCCTGAAGCATCTCCTGCTCAGTTTCAGCGTTCAGACCATAGCAAAACCTCCTCTCAGAGCTGCTTACTCATTCTTCAAGGTCAGCATAGCAAAGCCTCAGGGAGGGTAGAGAATGAGGATTCTAGCCTGAGAAGTCTTCTACGGTCGGAGTTCTGTCAGTCTAAGTCACTTTCCACATGGGCTCAGCATTGCTTCTGTAGCTCTGACAACATCGCAACATTGTCATCCGCAGGAAGGGCTAGAATGCCATCAGAAGGGACTTCTTTGGGTTGTTGAAGCTGAGACATGGAAAGGAGGTTGGGCTAGAGCAGGAGGGGAGGCCCTTAGAAACACTTCAGGGCCTGGTACCTGCAACAGGCTTGGCTTGTCCCCCCTCTTTTTCCTCATGCCTTAAGGCACCCTCTGTCCCTCTGCTGTTCTCTCTTCTTGACCCACCTCCTGCACCTGAACCTTTACATGCCTGACTGTGTTCCCCACATTCCTCGCTTTAAGGAAACCTCACTCTTCTACAGGCTTCACAAGCTGCCAGCCCTTTCAAATGGCTCTCCCCAAAGCCACTGCCTTCCAATGAAAGCACACACCTCCTGGGACAGCTTCTCTCTTCCACTTATATATCTGTCCCCTTCTGTCTCCATTTTCACCTCTTGGCATCTGCCACACAGACTTCTCCTAGAATCTAGATATCATCTTGATGTCCAAGTGCCAGGGTACAATCAACCCAACACCTTTGACCTTCTCCATCCCAAGGTGCTCACAGACTGATCTCACATCCTAGACTTTTACAAGATCCGGAGATATCACTCCTTGGAAATTCTACAGTCAGCTTTCACCCCAACCTTTAGGCTTTCCTGCTTCTCATACCCCACATACTTGATTGCTGGTGCCTTGCTGGTGCTGTCCTCACGCAGAACACCCTCATTTCCCATCCTACCTGTTTCCATTCCTGCCAATAGATAATTTAGAGTCTTTGGTAATTGCTTTAAATGCTTTCCTGCTAATTGTCTAACTCATATAACCCTTTGCTATAGTTACTCCAGCAAAGCACCATCTGAGTGGATACATCCCTCTCTCTGATCTTCCTCCTTATCCTGCCCATCCTTTCTTTCCCTTTGACATCTCTTCTTCTCTTCATGGCCCTGATATACTTATATATCTTTATCTTCTCTTCTACTTATTCCTAGGCCTTGATTAACTTCATGCCACAGAGGCCTTGTCTGTACTGACTTCCAGATCTCCCTGCAGATCCAGCTTAAGCCTGTTCTGAGATATAGGCAGAAATATCAAAATCTCCCTGAATTTTCCAATCATCTATGCCACCAACTCTGTAGTCAGAGACTGTTCATTCGTTTCCCAGTTGCCCAGACCCAAATAATCACACAGAAACCATATTAATTGCAACATTTCTTGGCCAATAATTCAGGCGTATTTCTTACATCTCAGATTAACCCATTTATATTAATCTGTGTATCACCATGAGGCTATGGCCTACTGGTAAAGGTTCTGGATGTCTTTCCCCTTTGGCAGCTACATGGCATCTCCTTGACTCAACCTACTCTCTCTCTATCTCTGTTCTAATTTTCCACCCGGCTTTATTCTACTAAGCCATTGGCCCAAACAGCTTTATTCATCGACCAATAAAAGCAATACATATACAGAAGGATATCCTACATCACAACTCCAAGGCTCTATCAATCTATATGAATTGTAAAGCTTAGAGACTCTGTCTCTGTGCTATCTCTTCTCAACTAATAACCTGATCTCTGCTGTTGAGAAATATTTCTTTATACTGTGTGAAGATATGTCACTGTGGTTGGTTTAATAAACAGCTGAATGACCAATAGCTATGCAAGAGAGACAGGTGGGATTTGCAGGGAGAGCGCAGAAGAAAAGGATGAATCTAGGCATGCATGAGACTCTAGGGGAGACACTGACAAGGATGGACACACAGCACAGAGTAGAGGTAACCAAGTCACATGGCAGAACGTAGATTTTAAAATACAAGTTAAGTTATAAGAGTCAGTTGGGGAAAACCCTAAGCTAAAGCCAAGCCTTCATAATTAATAATGAGTCTCCGGGCCATTGAGGACTGGCAGTCCAAGCATAGCCTGACAAGAAAGCTTGCTACACTCTGCCTGAACCTCTACAATAATCTCTCCACCTCCAGTAATAACCCTTTCCCCATCAGAATGTTACAATCTAGGAGTCTTAACCAGGCTTGTTTTCTCTGCCAGTTAAAGAATTAAAGTGCAGGAAAAATCTTGAGTGCAGCAACCTAGTAGCATGAGAAATCTCCGACACTGCCAACATTATCAGCCAGAAGAAAAGCCTTATTGGAAATGAACTGGGCACACCCAGCAAGGCACACAGAAAGAAAACCTCTTTGCAGAGCTGAAACAGAACTCAGACCCTGAAATCAAGCCCCTCCTGGCAAGCTGAGAGTGCAAGCATCTTCAAAGGGTCTTGTTCCCCTAAGTTTAAGGTTGATCAGTTTGAACAAACACAGAGAAGCTGATAGATAAACCAACAACTTTGGGTAAATGTTTCCTGGGCCCAGTCTTGAAGTTGTCAGACTGGTAAACCTTAAGGTGTGCCCTTCTGCCAGAAGAAAAAGCACAGCCAGACCTTTGCCTCAGGTCCGGAGGATAAGGAAGAAGCCAGAAGTTTGCCATCTTTGTTATCTATCTGTGGTCCCCTCTCCCTATATGCCTGCCTATCAGGAATCTGTAACAACTCCTAATCTCTCACCACCAGAGCCACATGCCCTCTAGCAGCTGAGTTATCTTCCTTAGTAAGAAAATGCAATCTTGATGCTCACTTGCTTAAACTCTTTAAAGTTTCTATACCAGCAAAGTCAAGTCCAAATAACCTTAGGAGGACCTTCCATGTTGACCCTAAAGATCTGATTCCCCCTTACTCTCCATACCCCTCTCTTCACCCTTTGTCAATTTTGCTCCAATAGTAATGAATTCCTTCACTGAAGTCCCTACACATTTTCACAGCGATGGTTTCTCTACCAACTCTACCTAACTTCCTGTCTCCTCATTCAGTTCTCCTCTCCTAGGCCCGCTCCAGAACCCTTCTATGGACACCTCCCCTCTTTTGCATGGCCTAACTTCAGTCTACACTTCTCCTGCGCCATACTAATTGTTTACTGGCTTTTCTCACCCATCAAACTGAAGACTGGCACATGGTCATATCTTTGTTTGAGTTCCAAGTGGTCACAGGTCAGGCCAGCAGCGTTCAATACATGTGTAGTGGAGGGAGGGAGGGAGGGAGGGAGGGAGGGAAAGGGAGGGATAGAGAAAGGAAGGAACTGTTTTTCCAGTAAGTATCAAAAGTTGCTGCATTTTCAAAATAATAAAACTCCAATTTCTCTGGGGCATTTGGCTTTGATAGTGCCCTTCACCATTTCCTGATCATCAGAGAACCTCAGAGGCAGGGGATATAAGGTTATACTCAAGTACGTCCACCTCTCCTCCTTCCCCCGTCACTCACACACTGGCTTCTTTCTCCTTCAAGCCCATCAGTAGCCAGTAAGGATATGATGAATGCAGGGTATGGTCAGGGAGTTAGAAAGGACCAAAAACAAAAATCTGTTTCTTCCCTCCCAGGCTTGCATGGCAGGAAACTCCTGAAGACTTCTGATAAAGCATCATACAGGTCCCCTGAAACCTGAAACTGAGCTGTAAGCACTTACTAAGAAAGATAGCGTTGGGGGAGGAAGAAGAGTGAGCCCCCATCCGGAGTCAAACTATAAACCTTCCAGCTGGGTTTCTCCTTGTAGAAATGAGAGAAGAGGAAGGCAGTGGCTGATTGTGGATGTGTGAACTTGTCATGAGCCAAGTCAGAAGAGGAGGCAAATCCCTGCCACTATTGGGACATGAAAGAATAAGGATTCAAGTCATTAGACAAGAAAATCCTAAGCTTCCACAGAAACAAATTGGTGCTCCAACGTGGTCAACTATATCCACATAAAACTTGAGAAAGCTTGAAAAGGAACTCTAGACACACACACACACACACACACACACACACGAAAAAAAAAGCTTAGAAGCACTTTTTATTTAGGTGCAGCTCCATTAAGAAAGGTCGTCCTGATTCAGCAGTAGTAGCAAAAAAAAAAAAAATGCAGGTTTCAAATGATGGTTTCCTAGGTCATGCTGCCAGCACGAACTCTGGCTCTATCAGGAAGCCAAACACTTGAATGGAGTTTGTGGGCCCAGGTGCTTGTGTGCCTACTCGGGGGGGTCGGGAGCAAAGTAGCTGAGACCATGCCCACAGCTCAGTACTCCCCACCTGGGCAGGTGGTGGGATCAGGTCTACTAGGCATGCACAGGCAGGAGAGCATGGTGGATTCCTGCCATCATACACAGAGATATTTCCAGACCACGCATTGTGTTGCATGGCGGATTTAGCTATTGTTCGGATAAAAGGGGTTTATGTGCTGCACGCTCCTTCTCAGAGTTAAAGTGGTGAGCGCAACTCCTACCTGGAAGTCCCAGAGCTGGCGATAATGGTACTTCCACCATTTTGAAAAGCAGAGAGAAGCAGAGCCAGTACCCAGGGCTGCTGCAACCAAGCTGCTTACCATTTTAAAAGCTCTCTAGGACAGAAAAGGATTACAGATACACAATAGAACAGATTCAGACATAAAAGACCTCTAAATGAGACGCACTGTGTTTTAAAAATGTATAGGCTTGGGAGAAAAAGAAAAAAGTATAGAGAGTTATAAAAAGAAGTAAGTGGTTTATAAAAAATTCTTTAAAGAGACAGTACAGACAGTCATAGATTAAAGGAGTAAAGATAATAAAATAAATATTAAAAAGTAATAGAGTAAGAAGAGTCATGTAAAGATGGAATATAAAAAGAGAATCTGGATTATGTATATTGTTGTTTTCTTTGGATTTTTTGACTGTGAAGGAGCTAAGTACCAACATATATACTTTAAAGGTATTTTGTCTTCAAAATATGGATCTAATGATATGTTGCTTTGGAAAATAGGTTCTTCTTTTGTTTCCACAGAGGATAAGAACCTGTGGAATCCTTCCAGACTAATGTGGTTTGATGGACTAAGACACCCCTGAAAGGTTGCTTTACTTCACCCAATAAATAGCAGTCAGCAGTTTGGAGAGAACTACACCCATATTTCCAAATATTGTTTATAAATGTTTGTTTATATTTAAAGGGGATATTTGCATTGGTATGGATCTTGTTCTATTGATACAAATTTAAGGTCAATTTTGTTATCTGCATATTTCTGCTCCTGATTAAGGTATGTGTTTGTACAGTTCATTTAAAATTACCATTGTGTAAATGTAATGTATAATTGCAAAATATAGGTTAATAGAGAGTCATCTATAATACTCAAGTTTGTAATCATGCTAGTTAGGTTTTCTAGATATATAATTCAGTTACATAAGTATTCTTTTTTAAATATTTTTATGGTTTATTTAACTTTATTTAATGTGCATTGGTGTGAAGGTGTCAGATCCCCTGCAACTGGATCTTCAGACAGTTGTGAGCTGCCATGTGGGTGCTGGGAATTGAACCCTGGTCCTCTGGAAGAGCAGTCAGTACTCTTAACCACTGAGACATCTCTCCAGCCCCTAGATAAGTATTCTTTAAATCTTTCATAGACCTTCAGAATGTAACATTTAAATGTTTTAATAACTTAGGACTTTTCATGGCATGAGACACATCTGCTCCAGGCAGCATCAATTTCTTCAAGAGGATGATGGACTTCAAAGAGGCTCCTTATAGAGTTGGTTAGCCATTTAGGGAAGAAACTGCTCTTACCTGGACTGCTTGATAGTATGCTATATGAATTGGACATGCAGGACCCACAGAAAAATGACTGCTGAACTTGCCTAAAGGTAAGACCTTCCTTTGGGGTTCCTGATTCATGAAAGAGTCTGCCAGAAGCAGAGGAGAGGGTGCCAGAACTATCATTGTCCCATAGTCACACTGATGAATATCTTGATCACATCCATAGAAATTTCGTTCGATGGATGGAGATAGAGACAGAGACCCACATTCACACCAGAGCAATGGATTGAGCTCCCAAGGTCCAGTCGAAGAGCAGAAGGCGGAAGAAGATGAGCAAAGAAGTTAGGACAGCGAGGGGCTGGACCACCCACTTAGACAGTGTGCCTGATCTAATGGAAGCTCACCAAATCCAGCTGGACCGGGACTGAATGAGCATATGATCAAGCTGGACTCTCTAAATGTGGCTGCCAATGAGGGCAGAATGAGAAGCCATCAACAATGACACTAAGACCTATCTCCTCTGCATGTATTATCTTTTTGGGAACCTAGTCGAATTCGGATGCACACCTTCCTGGGACGGGATGGAGGGGGGAGGGCCTTGGACTTCCCACAGGGCTGGGCACCATGCCATCTTTTAAGGAAGCAGCAGGAGAGGGGGGGAGCGGGAGGGGACTGGGAGAAGGGGAGGAAATGTAAATCCTTTTTTTTGAAGGGAAAAAAATAAAAGAATATGGGGGAAAAAAGAACTAATAAAAAGAGAAAAATGTGGATTGGAAAAAAAAAGAGTCTGCCAGACTTTATGCAGGATACAGAAGAAAGTGACTGACAAAGTGCCAATATAGGCAGACGTGCCTTTGAAATTCCTGCTTCATGGAAAAGTCTGCCAGATACTGTGGGCCAGTAGGCTGAAGATGGATACCCCAAAGTACAGAAGAACTTTGGGTGACTGTCCAGGCAGTGAGATGTGTCTGTCAATTCTAGAGTTCTGGAAGTAGCTTACAATGTACTTTCTGTTTTCTTAGGTAATATTATATCCTTCTGGGTCTTTGATGGAGTTGAAGAATTTATAGTTATAGTTTTCCTTATATATGATAAAATATAAAGTAGATATAAATATTATAACTGTAATTCTTGCTTGATACTTGTTCTGTTGTATGTAATTTTTCAATGTTAAAAAGTTAAAACCTTCCTTATTTAAACAGAAAAGGGGAGGTGATGTGGGATTCCCCTCTGTATGCTATGAATACCATTGGTTAATATAGAAACTGTCTTGAGCCTGTGATAAGGTAGAATAGAGCTAGGTGGGGAAAAAACTGAATGCTGAGAGAAAGGAGGCAGAGTCAGGGAGAAGCCATGGAGCCACCGCCAGAAACAGACATGGTGAAACCTTGCCGGTAGGCCACAAACCTCATAGTAAAATATAAAATAATGGAGATGGGTTAATTCTAGATGTAAGAGCTAGCTAGCAATATGCCTAAGTAATATAGTTTCTGTGTGGTTATTTTGGGAGTCTGGGTGGCCAGGAAATAAACAAGCGGAGGGTGGCTGGGAACACACTAGTGGTCTCCTACTACAAGATGTCTTTAAGAGAATGGTAGTGTAAAGAACACCCCAGAAGCTCTGGAGAAAATGCCCTTCCAGGGCTAGAGTGACTCCAGGGTTGGCTTCAAGAGGTAGTTGGAAATGGAAAAGAAGATGCCTATCTCAAAGCATTATTAACAAGGCTTGAAGGGCAAGTACTAAGACCACGTTTCCCCCTGAGCTTTTCAGAGACTCTGGAGAAAGCTGTTACCTGGTCTGCTTTTGGTCTGTCAGTCAGTGGGATCTATGTTGCCATCTGGTGGTTGATTGGAATATGAGTCTTAACGGCCAGGCTTACCAGGCCTGGCTGCCTAGTATGTAGCCAAGTAGTGGTGTGAGTGGATGCTGGAGTTTCCTGTGATTTGGGGGAAGGGTGGCCAGGAAGTTAATGGCGTCTCTTGAATTCTCCAACTTTTACCTTTTCTAAAAGATTACAACATATTGCACTTTTGACCATCTCTTTTTTCCCCATGGCGTTGCAGAAAAAACAGAGCAAAGCAGGAACTTCGTATGTCTTTTTCCTCCTTCACAGTGCTAAATTTTAAAATGCTACCTGCCTGCCATACACTGGATGCTGATATATTTCACTGAAACTTTTCTTCATAGCAATCTTGAAACAAAGATGATGCTTCTAACAGAAGGAATTTAAAACCATGAGACATCATCAAGACTCTTGGTAAATATTTATCAATATTACAATATGTTGTGCTGTGCTAGACACTAGAACACAAAGATGGATTCCCCCAGGAGTTTACCCTGTTAGAACAAAAGCTTGGAAAAGAAAAGAGCTATTTTTCAAGTAATAGTGTACAAACTAATTTCATTGTAATAAATGTCCTAGCAGGAAAAAATAAAGTATGTGGTACTTAGAGAAGCTAACTAACTGCCCAGCCTGAAGCATTATCTAAGCACACACTTCCCCCAGCATGACCCCTGAACTATGTGAGTAGAAACAATACAATCTCTTTCTCTTTTATTCTTCGCCTTTGATTTTTCTACTTTTAATTCCATTTTTTGTGGGGTATATTTTCTATTCTTTCCTCCTAACTAGCTCCTTTGCCATTACTGTGCCTTTCTGTCATCACCATCGTTCATTGGATTAATCATAAATTAATAAGTGGCTTCACAGTGTTGTATAGCAATTTCCGCTCAGCAGGACTTACAGACGTTAAAGGGAAAGTCATTAAGACATTGGATATAAACGGAAAGTGAAACAATGGGATATTTTAGGACAGCATGTTTACAAGGAGGTGGAACAATGGGATATTCTAGGGGGAGTTGAGACATTTCATCCTGCAGGGAAGCCTGTTAAGACAGGAAGTAAATAACTCAAAATGGCTTTAGGAAGTCCCTGAAGCTGACCAGATGCACTGGGCTCTTCTCGCCTCTGAAGTAAAGAGTCGCTCTCAGAAAAGCCTGGAAAACCCAGACACCAACAAAGAGCCTGAAAGAATCAGAACCCAACCAAACTGTCTATCGGAAATGAAAGACCAGCTCAGCTGCCTGGAAGAGTCTCACACCGGTTGAGCCACCTGGAAAGCACACTCACTCTTGAAGCTGCTGAGCTGCATGCAACTAACTGTTCAATGGCCTCCAGTTTTCCAGCTTTTGTGAGCTACCTCTCATGCTGGAGTGGGCTTTGGTGGCACAGCTGTCTTTGAGTCATTTCTGCCCAAATAGGTAACCCCTCATCCATATTCCAGTAAGTAACACTAGTAAAACTCATTGATTCACCAAGCTAGACTTTGGTGGTAAAGGGAGTCCAGCCAGCTCTAGCGTGGCGAGCACAGCTCTAGCCAGCCTTGCCCTTCTCCCCCATTCCCTCTGCCTGTTAGATTACATTCCTGAAGCTAGCCACCAAGGCCTATTCCCTTATTTATCCAATCTCTCCTCCAGAGGCTGACTACAAAGGTCCAGTTATCGAAGTATTGAAGTCCAGTAATCAAAAGCTCCCCTTGGCTCACCTAATGAACATGCTCAATTAAAATTGAATACCTCATTCTGACACAGGATTTCCCTCTATAGCTTTATAAACTGTCATTTGCCTATGTGACATGTCTGTCTCCCTTCTACTCAGAGACAGTCCTTTGTCCCTCTGAGACAAATATCCCTGCTCCCTTTCCTTTGTTCCTTTCCCCTTCTACCTCATCCTCTATCTCCTGTGTTTGTCTCTTATCCCTGCCCTCTCTTCCTCTAGGGCTAATACTTGGCCTTGGGGGTCCTAAGCTGATAGTTTCCCTTCAGATTATATCTGCATTTTCCTCTATCACAGTTTCCCTATCTAGGATAAATAGGTGTGTGTGTGTGTGTGTGTGTGTGTGTGTGTGTGTGTGTGTGTGTGTGTGTGTGTGTTTGTGTGTCTGTGTGTATATCTGTGTGTCTCTGTGTGTGTCTGTGTGTGCATCTGTGTGTATATCTGTGTGTATGTGTGTGTGTCTGTGTGTATGTGTCTGTATGTGTGTATATGTGTGTGTATATCTGTGTATGTGTGTGTGTGTGTGTGTCTGTGTTGTTTCTCCCCAGGAAAAGGCTGTCACGCAATGCATAGACACATCAAAATCACCAACATGTCACTCATCCACTGTGAGTCAGACACTGACTTTGCTTGTGATCCAAGCCTTTGAGGTACTCATAGTTTAGTATGGCAGAAAATGATTGCAATACTGAAAAAGCCCACAGAAGAAGGAGAAAGGGATTGTGCTGGAGGGAAGATGCTCACCTGAACCTACTTCTCAGGGGCATCAACAGACATTAAAGGAACTGAACACATTCCAGCCCTCATACCAGACGCTTCATCCTTACAGATGCTTTGTAGTTAAAACTCCACTTACATCATGGTAGAGACTTACATATACCTAAGAACCATGTGATTTAGGGAACCTAACTTAACTTCAATAATGAAAATGCATTTCCCAAGTCAATGGTTCTCAAAATCAACTGAACCACTAGGGATCTTGTGTCTTGAAGACCTTGAGACAATTAGAGGTCCTTAGAAATCTCTGGTTGAGAATCACAGAGGGTCTTGAGGTCACCAGGGATTTCTTGGGATTATGAGGGACTTCTGAATATCACCAATGTCAAGCTCCCATTCCTAGACATTCTAGATTAATTGACATGAAAGCTGCCCTGAGCACTAAGAATTTAAAAATACCCTTAAGAAACCAAACTGCAGGTGTGTCTGGAAGCCTTGAAGATCCTTGTGTTGTGCCCAGGAGATGGATTGAATCTCCTCAAGGACTTGCTCTGACTTCCAAGGACAAGCCCATGATTCCCAGGAGAACTAACTCTGTTGAAGTCCTAGGTGGTCCACAGCATGATGAGTTTATATCAGTTTATTCAGTGAACAATCGTTTAGCACTGATTTTTTTGCCTGCCTTAAACACAAGGAGTCAGACTGGGCTCCTGAGGGTATGCCAGGAAGAGAGGGATCTACCGTGTGCAAGTGAATCCTGTGTGGTTTGAGAGAGGATGCCGAAGAGCAGGGCCTGGTGGAAGCTCTGAAACAGGGCATCTAATACAACTTCTCGTAAGTCATTGTCTTTCGTCCAGTTCACTACAAACAGATCTCAGGCAACAAATGTTTATGGCGCCCCTGTTCTGCCAGGCACCAGGAAAGCAGACAAGGCCCCCATCAGGCAGCAGTGAGATGCCGAAGATGGGTTTCTGCTCTCAGGGAGTTCATAGTCCGGGGGGAGGAAGTCTCCTGCAGAAATCACGTCCTGAGGAGAAACCAGGGACCAGTAAGGTGGAGTATGACCAATCCCTCTGACATCCCAGAGACTTCTTCACTGCAACCTGAAATGACTGGAATTGGCGAGGTGAGCATGGAAAGAGGGATGATTTTCCTTCTCTCTCCACTGTAGACTCCTTCCTGCTGCTCCTTCTTTTGTAAAATCCCAACTGGGAGCAAATCCCAAATCCCAAGATGCCCAGGGTAGACCAGAATAGGGGCACTGCTTATGGTCTTTCAGTGACTCAGACATAGTACTTTGTCCCTGTCAGGCTGTCTAAGACACTCTGGAGCTAGCAGGGACCTTTTAATCTCATTTCAATCATCCATTCCTTACTGAATTTTTAACCTATATACATATAAAAGAGGAAACAGCATTGCCGGAGAATACTTCCTCTAAAAATAAACATTTTCCTTATCACTACGTGACTTTCAGTATCTTTACCCACGTCTTGTTCTTGCTATCTCACTTCCTGTCCACATCATAGGAGCTTTTGTTCCTCTTGCTTCCTCCTCAGTGCAATCCTGGCAAGATTGGCTTTTATGATTAAATTGGCCTTTAGTTGTCTCTTGTTTTATATTAGATTTCTTCTCTGTTTCGCTTTGTTAGGGTTTTTTTCTAATGTTCCTTCCACACTCCTTTTCTCCAAAGTTAGTCAAGCAACACATAGTTGTTGAGCATATTAAGAACCAAATCCAGTGAAGGTTACAGAGACCCCCAGAGCTGACCCTGGCTCCAGAAAATATATGATCTAGCTGTCAAAATAAAGACAAGTCGAGACAAATGAAGATAATATGGCTTTGGTTGACATGATGTTGGTGACCCAAGAGGCCTTCCCATTTCAAGGGAAGGAGACTTGAGTATGGGGCAGTGGGTAGGATCTGGTAATACCTGGACTTTGTGGCCAAGCAATGACATAACACTTACTATGTGTTTTTCCTTCCTGTGCCTTCTTGATCCTGAGCAACTTCATGATGGAGCCACGTTATTCCCACATTAGATGATTAGGTGAAGGTTTCTGCAGATGAGAAGACACCCCAAGGCCGCAGAACCAGGAAGGAGCTGAGTTGGAACTCTAGGCCAAACCCCTCTGACTCCAAACATCAAGATCATCACACTGGATCTACATCTCTGGAGCTACCTCTTCTGACCTCGGTTTCTTGTGTGTGTGACTTTCCTGTCATATAGCGGGTGGGAAGATTAGATGCAATGCAACAGGCATTTTATGAAGTACCTCACACACAGTAAACAGTGATATTACCATCACCATTATCACCACACTCCAAGAGAAGCAGAAAGAAGGTCTTGACATTTATTGAGTAAGGAGTAGAAGGTGAATGTTCCATGTGGGGAGACAGAAAGGTCAAAGACACACATGGTTTTCTCTGGTAGTCTGGCCCAACTGTTGCCTAAGGCCTAGGTAGTTGAGACTTTTATATACTGGGAAACTACCCTTGGGAGTCTGTACTTGACCCTATGAACTATGGCAAGGACATTTCTTTGGTTGGGGAGTGGTGAAGCACATGCATGTACTTTTGTATGTGCTTCTAAACATCTATTCACCATAAGTTTTCTATTTTTGCTTTGAATAGTAAGATTTTACACAGATTAAAGTAAAAACAGAATGTATTGAGATGTTTCATTCATACCCTGACCTTTCCACCCCACTCCATAGGCCCTGGAGGCAACCATGAGATTTATTCCAGTATGTGTCTTTATGCAGATATGATCAGACATATATGCATATTTTCATTCTCCTGATTTGTATGCTATAAAAGTAACATACTAAATATATTGTCTTTGTGTTCCTTTTGTTTATCATATATCTAGAACTTTTTTCTATATAAAACACAGAAATACTTAGTTCTTTAAAATACTATTTTATTTTATTGTGTGCTTATTTATTACGTGTGTGTGCACATACACAGGTGTGGAGGCCAGAGGACAACTTTTTCTTTTTGTAAAAGAAAGCAAACTATCTTTTTTTCATTTTACATACCAATCCCAATTCCCACTCCCTCTACCTATCCCCACCCCCATCCTCCATCCACTCCTCAGAGAGGGTAAGACACATTGCTTTGAGGAAGGTCCAAGACCCTTCCTACTATACCTAGGCTGAGCAAGGTATCCCTCCAAAAAAGAATGGGTTCCCTAAAAGCCAGGACAAGCAGTAGGGATAAATCCTGGTGCTGCTGCCAGTGGCCCCTCAGTCTGCCCCAGCCATGCAACTGTCAACCACATTCAGAGGGACTAGCTTGGTCCTATGCTGGTTCCTTCCTTGTTCGACCGGAGTTAGTAATCTCCCATTAGCTCAGGTAGACTGTTTCCGTGGGTGTCCCCATCATGGTCTTGACCTCTTTGCTCATATTTTCACTCCTCCCACTCTTCAACTGGACTTTGGGAGCTCAGCCCAGTGCTCCACTGTGGGTTTCTGCCTCTGTTTCCATCAGCTGCTGGATGAAGGTTCTATGGTGACATTTAAGATATTCACCAGTCTGACTACAGGGAAGGCCAGTTCGGGCACCCTCTCCAGAGGACAACTTTTAAAAGTTATTTTTCACCATCCACCTGGTTGAAGCAAGAGTCTCTCTTCTAATTCTACCTGCTGAGCTGCATACCTAAGGCTAGCTGGCCTTCCAACATTCAGGCCAGAGTTTCCTCAAGTTCCTCCTGCCTCTGCCTCCCATCCTGCCATAGGGAGCGCTGAGATTAGATACACTTTTATGTCGGTTCTGGGAATTGAACTCAGGTCATCAGGCTTTGTGCAGCTGGTGCTCTCACTCACTGAGCACTCCCAGCACTTAATTCCTTTGTATAGGTACAATTCAACAAACCATAGTTTACCAACTGCTCAGTGATGGAACCAGGGCTGTGTTCAGTCTTTTCCTGTTACAGATCATTGGACCATGAAGGCCTTGGGCAGATTTGTCACTTTGATATACTAAGCTGAATTCATGGGATAAGTTTCTAAAAATAAAAACCAAAACAAAGAAACAGAGTTGTTGAGTTAAAAGGTAAATATAATTGTAGTTTTGAAAGCTACTGCCAAATTGCCCTCCAAGGAAAATAAATCAGTTAAGCAATTAAATTCCCATTAGCAGTATTAAGAATTATTGCTGGTTTTCTGTTTGGTTTGAGCTCCCTTTTCATATACTCTACATGAACTTAACCTGTGGTGTGTGCCTCTTCCTGGTTCAGCACTGCTACTACTAATGTCATCGTTCAGTTTCTTCAGGGTTTATTACTGTTGCTCTTGTTGTTGGTTTAGGGGTCTTCTTTTTTTTTTTTTTTTCAGATTGGCTTTGGAGGAATTGTCCTTGTTTCTGCAGAATAGCCAGACAATGACTCAGAAGGTAGGCTCAAGCACTATGGGTTAATTTTCTCATCCCTATGCTGGGACAGAATATCCAGTGTAAGCAACTTAAGGAAGCGGGTAGGGGTTAGTTAGGTAGGTTGAAGGGATGCAGGTCTCCATGGAGAGAACATCATGGAGGTGAGTGTGAAACAGGTCATTTTGCCTCCACAATCAGAGAGCAAAAGGAGATGAGCGCTGTTGGCCCTGCCCTGGGACAAGAGCTCATTCAAGGTGTGTGTCCTGTCGGGGACCAGCCTCAACAAAAATACTGCTCGCCAGGGTAAGGGCGTGGGGATTTAGAAATATAATAAAGAATATAAAGACACGAATGAAATGATAAAATGGAGAAACATATAGGATAGTATCAGGAGGGAATTTTTCAGTGAGTACTGAAAATTTGCCCTCGTTTAATTTCCAACTGTTTAAAATACCCGTGACCCCCCAAAAGGTAAGACAAAAGACTGCATTAACACTATACAAGGAAATTGTAATCCCAGCCTTGGCCTCCATCTTTGGAGGCCCTTCCCCTATACCCCTTGAATCTTGACCCCCTCCAGAAGGAGGGTCAAGGTAGCCTGCCAAACCTTGACCCCTCCCCAGGGAAGGTCAAGACCACTCCCTCAAGCTATTTAAACTTCTCCCCAGAAATTAAAAACATGGTTTTCCCTCTTCCTCTACAGTGGTCAGTGGTCATGGTCGCCTTGGTGGCTTCCCGTTTCCCCTCGGGGCCACTCGGGAGCGCAGCTGTCTAGTTAAACCTGGATATCTTTTAATTTGGTCTGATTTGGTTTGATTGGGATATTTTGCATCTGTGGAGTGGCTCGGTTAGGAAATATTCCTAACAGAAATGAATATACCAATTGAAAGTCACAGGCTACATTCATAGTGAAACGTTCTGTTGCTAGGACAAAACAAGTCGCCAAGTCAAGCTCACACCCTAGACCAAAACTCTCTGTAGGCAAACCACTCCCTGGGTGGAATCCCAAGTTATTTCCATAAAGGGAACTGGAACTTAGTTGGATCCTTAGACTTTTGTTTGAGGTAGGAACAAACTACTCCCTATTCCAGGAGCACCAGGTCTGGCAACTAGCCACACCTGTTGACAAGAGCCTTGAGAGAGCAGAACTCTCTTGATTTACAACTAGGTGGGACCTTTGTCTGAGGTAGAAGCACAATAACCTTGAAGGAATAGAAACAAGTCCCAACTCTCTAACCTTTGGTTGCTGTGGAAATAGACCTTTTTGGGTCTCCACGGCCTTCCTTGGTTAAGCCTCTCTGGAAACACTCTCACTAGCATGCCCAAAGGTGTAGCCCATAAAGGACTCCTCTTCCAGCCAAGTTAATGATAACTTTTAACATTTGAAACCTTGAGGCAGGCTTTCACTAACAGTGGATCGGGGTTGGGACAGAGTGAACGTCCAAAGTACAGAAGGGTTTGAAGTCGGCTTTAGCTTTCCATCAGGTCCCCTTCGGCCTTATTGACACAGCCTACTGGTCAGCCAGAGATGTGTGGGAAGAATACGTACCCTCTTTGAAGCTCTCTTTCGTCCAGATTCCTATAAGACTACTGAATTGGTTGAGCTTCCAACCAACAGCGTAACAACTTCAGGATGGCATGGCCCGGAGCAGGCACATTTGTACTTCAGGCCAGCACAGCCCAGAGCAGGCACTTTTGCTTGGTATCAAGTTAGCCCCATGTACTGAAAACTCTACTGAGTGCAGAGTTTTGTCCTCTTCTCCAAACCAAGACAACCTTCTTTGAAGGAAACCATAGCCCTACCCTACCCAAGGTGGGAAGGAAGGAAGCAGCCTAAGCAAGAATACCACAAACCCCCACTCTTCTCATGAATAGTCTCAATGCAATATTTGTATCTGATCAACTTCAAGAGCCATTAAATGATGGGATTTTTTAAAATATAATCCAATCTCACATTATCTTGTAGAGGGCTTGCCAACCGTTTAGCTCTTGAGATTGCTAGAAATCTAACTGAAATTACCTGGCGCAAGTGAGATGAAAACTCGGAACATGCAACAAACCGGCTTAGGAATTTATTATAGGGGGTGTGTACAGGTCTAGGGAAGTGAGTGTGCAGAGAGAGAAAGATGGAGCATCCAGCTTTTAAAAGCTGCCTAGCGCATGCGCACAGGGGGTTGACATGGCTACGTCATACGCAAATGACAGGGCTCATGCATGCACACAAGGACTTAGCTGAGTCATACGTGGATGATATAACCATGCATGCATGCAAGGACTTAGCTGAGTCATACGTGGATGATGCAAACACGCATGAGTGGAAGTGCTTAGCTGAGTCATATGTGGATGATGTAATCCATACATGCACACGAGGGCTTAGCTGAGTCATACATGGATGATCCTTGTTGCATGTGGGTCATGAGGGGCCCTTTAACGTCCCCAGGGAACATTAGGCACTCCTGCCTGAGGGCTTGTCTGCACATGCATGGCCCCTAGAACCTGGAAGTATCAGCCTTATGTGGCTGAAATCATTACATTCCACCCTGTTGTTTATTATAAAAATTTGGGGAGTTTGGGGGTCTTTAATGGGTGGGAATGGGGTGTCGTTAAGGTCTCTCATGACTGCTTCCTGCTGATTTTATGGGTGTCAGAGAGTTGAGATGTTTGACCATGTCCTGGGGTGGCTGATTACTTTTGTGTTTTTTCCAGACTCTGTGGAACAGGCTGGCTGGCAGCTTGGACCTCATAAAATGCTAGAAAGGCAGAAAATTATGTCTGGAAAAAATTTTAGATCCTGGTGATTAAGGGAGGAGAGTCCCAAGATGCAAGATAGAGGGTATTTTTGGGGGGTGGAGGAGGGAATTTCCCAGGGGTTCCCAAGATACAAGATAGAGGGTATTTTTTTTGGTGGGGTGGAGGAGGGTATTTCCCAGGAGTTCCCGAGACCAGGAATGATAAGGGAAGAATTAAATGATACTTATTCTGAACTTGTCTGGTCCATTTAGATAGGTCCAATTGGCTCCCTGGAGCTTATGAAAAAAAATGTTTGTAAAGAAATAAATTTTAGACATATTAAAAGCTTATAATTATGATGATATAGTGTTGGAATGGAAGATGGTAGGGAGGAGGGAGGAAAAGAAGGGGGAATTTATTAGACCCCTTAATGTTTTACCTGAAGCAAATCTTAAGGCACTTGTTCTCCTTAGCATCATGGTGTTACCTTAGCATCCAGGAGACACTGCTGCAGTCAGTGATAAACCTGTTATGTTAAAGTCTGTTTTGTGAGTTCTTGGAGTTTGGGGCTGTGAATGTCCCCAAACTCGTTATTGTTTCTTACCACCTGGGCTTTTGGCAATCCTTGTACCTCCAGCTCTATGTTTAATGATGGTCCCTGTAATAACAGCTGAGTGGTTAACTGGAAATTTAAGCACGACATTGGAGATATAGAGAAGTTGATAAAGCAGGTAGGAGAAAGAGGAAGAGGGAGAGCATATGGAGTTTTTGGCACAGGAGAATTGAGTACAGTGATGAGACTTTTATTTTTCTGGAACTGGAGAAAGAGTGGCTGATCTTGGTGCCCTCTGGAACTGAAGGGAGCAGGTCCCTGTTTGAGTTACCATATACAAAGGAATATCTTGAGCTGGGAGTGTAAAAGGTTTAAGGTGGGACAGGTGGATCCAATGAGGAAGTCCCTCAAGCTTGGCAGCTGTGGGACTTACAAGAATTACTTTAAAGAGACCCTGCCATTTAGGGGGAAGGGGAGAGGGGCGTTGATCTGGAGGAGAGAATAGTTCCAGATCCCCTATTTTAATCAGCAGTGGGCATTAATTATCACATGGTTGAGGTAATGAGTAGTCAGTAAAATCCCATAATAGGGAATGAAGATGGGATAACAGTGAAGTAAGCAGGTGATCAGGAAGGAGAGAGGTTTTAGGTGAGAGGCCAGGGGTTAAAACCAGCTGCTCATACATGAGTTCAAAGGGCAAGATGGAAATGGGGCTTTTGGGGAGAGTCCTAAGCAGAAGGGCCAGAGGCAAAAAATTTACCTAGTTGAGGTGAAGCTCCTGTGACATCTTAACAAGAACATTTTTTAAGGAACAGTTAGTTCATTCTACCTTTCCTGAAGACTGAGGATGGTATGGGATATGAAAATGTCAGGGAATGTTAAGAGCCTTAGACAGAGTTTGAGAAATCTGGGAAGTAAACTCTGGGCCATTATCCAACTGAAAAGAGGTTGGGATTCCAAACCGGGGGATGATTTCTCAGAGAAAATCAGAAACTGTCTAGGCCCTCTTGTTAGTGGTGGGAAATGCTTCAATCCACCCAGACATGGTGTCCACCAAAACCAGGAGATATTTAACTCATCTGACTGTAGACATATGAGTAAAACCAAGCTGCCAGTCAGTTCCTGGAAGAGAGCCACTGGCTGGTGGGTGGGAAAAAGAAGCTACAATATTTGGTCTTGGGATCTGACTTTTAACAGATTTTACAAGAGGCAGTGATAGCTTTTAAGAACTCTAAGTCCTCAGGGGTGGGTTGGAGGTGAGCCTTAACAAAATGAAACAGAGCTTTGCTATTAGGATGAAAGAGTTGATGTAGGTAGGACAGAATTTGCTGGGTGTCAGGGGGTGTCTGTGAGAATGCGGGCTGTACTGCATGAACCCCCTGAGGTGACTGAGGTTTGGGCTCTGGAATGCTCCTGTTTTAGCTGCTCGGTCAGCCAGGTTACTTCCCTTGGAAATAATGGAACTGTCGGTCTGATGAGACCGACAGTGAATAATTCCTATAGCGTTGGGGAGATGGAAGGCTTTTAACAAGTCAGTAATATAACCTGAGTTACTTATGGATCCTCCTTTCAGCATAAGAAGCCCACACTCCTTCCAGATAGCTGCGTGGGACAGGAGGATATAAAAGGCATATTGGAGTCTGTGTAAACATTTAAAGATTGTCCCTTTGCTAACTGGACACAGGTAAGGGCTATTAACTCAGCCTGCTAATTAGTGGTATGGGCAGGGAGTACCTGTGCCTCGACTACCCCAGTATCTGACTCTATGGCATAGCCTGCTTTATGGGTCCCTTCACATAAAAGGAGCTGCCATCTGTGTACCAGGTATAAGTGGCCTGGGACAGTTTGCCCTCCTATATATGTGAGGGGTGGGGCAGTAGATCCTCTAAGGTCTCTATGCAGGAATGAGATGGGGAATAATTAATGTTAGGTTGAGGTAGGAGATTTGAGATACTAAGGGGTGGGCAGCATTGGACAGTGAGTATGGCATCTTCTACTAGTGCCACCTGGAGCGAAAGAACTCGGGAAGGTGGTAAGGTTTGTAAGCCTTTGTAAGTTAAGAGATGGGACAGATTGTGGTGGGAGAAGACAGTGATGGGTGACCCAAAGTTTAGTTTCTTTGACTCACGAATCAGAAGCTCAGCGGCTGCTAAAGCACATATGCAGGGTGCCCAGCCCTGAGTGGTGAGGTCCAGCTTCTTTGACAGGTATGCTACAGGTGCAGAAGAAGGTCCCAGCTGATATCCTAGGACCCCAAGGGCATATCCCTCCTTCTCTGTTACACAGAAGGAGAAAGGATGAGTTAAATCTGGGAGATGAAGAGCTGGGGCCTGGATAAGGGCTTGTTGGAGTCGCTGGAAGGGTTTAATAATGGGATGGAGAAGGGGCTCATGCAGAGAGCCAAGAGCTGCCTCATATAAGTGGCGGGCAAGGAGAGAAAAAGAGGGGATCCAGGAACGCAGGAAGCCAGCTATTCCTAGGAATGAAAAAACCTCTTCTTTTGTAGAAGGAACTGTAAGGGACTGAATTAGCTTTTTTCTGTCTAGGGTAATAGCTTTTTGGGTTGAGGTAATAGTTAATCCCAAGTAAATGACCTGAGAAGTAGACAGTTGGGCCTTAGAAGGTGAGATTCTATAGCCCTTTTTGGACAGGAAATTTAAGAGTGGAGGTATCAGTTTTGCTGATCTCCAAGAATGGACTGCAAAGTAAAATATCACCTACATACTGTATGAGTTTAGACTTAGGGAGAGACAATGAGATTAAATCAGAAGCCAAAGCCTGACCTAATAGGTGTGGACTGTCCTGGAATCCCTGGGGAAGGACAGACCAGGTGAGCTGTGTGGAGAGGTGAGTGTCAGGGTCAGTCCAGGTGAAGGCAAAGAAATTTTGAGATTGAGAACTGAGAGGAATAGAGGAAAAAAGCAACCTTGAGATCTAGAACTGAGAAGTGAGAGGTTCCTGGAGGAATAGTGGAAAGAAGTGTGTAAGGGTTAGGCACTACAGGATGAAGAGGGACCACTGCAGAGTTAATGAGCCAGAGGTCTTGAACCAGGCAATAGGTTCCATTAGGTTTTTTAACAGCAAGTATAGGGGTGTTAAAGGGAGAAGAGGTGGGGCAAAGTAGCTTTTTTCTTAGAAGGTCAGAGATAATAGGTTTAAGTCCCCTAAGGCTCTGGAGAGAGAGGGGGTACTGAGCTTGGGTAATGTACTTTTAATTGGATAATGATAGGGGAATGGTGTTTAGCAACAGAGGGGTTTTGGGTATTCCAGACTTGGGGGTTCACCTGAGAGGCTGGTAGAGGAAAAGACACATTGGAGCTGGGAAGTTGGGAGGCTAGAAGGAGGAGGAAGGGAGCTACTGATGAGTCTGGGGAAAGGTGAATGTAAAGAGCAAATGAAATGGAAGCTCCTACTTTTACTTAAAAAAATCTCTTCCTATAAGAGGTACCGGGCAGGTTGGCACGACTAAAATGAATGAGCAAGATAAATACCCCTAAAAAACAGTTAGGTGGTGGGGTCTGCTGAGGTAGATAAGGCTGTCCCCCCTACTCCAACAATAGGGAAACTAGAAGGAGAGGTAGGCCCCCAGAATTCCCTCAGTACCGAGTGTGTGGCTCCAGTGTCCAAGAGAAAAGAGATGGCCTGTCCTGATACCGTGATGTTTACCTGTGACTCCCTGTTACAGATGACAATTGTGGTCAGGTCAAAGGAGCCTGGGCAGCCTCACTCGTCATGGCCAGACCTAGGACAATTTTGGGTTTGATGTCTCCATGCCACTATGTGCATGAGGACAATCGACTGCCCAATGTCCTTCCCTATGGCATCTTGGACAAGGTCTTGCAGGACCAAGATGAGGATTAGGGCCCAGTGATCAGTTCTACCACATTTGGGGGCAAGGGAGCAGCACAGACAGCACAGATCGGGCAGTTGGTTGCCTCAGCCGGTCAGAGGGTCATGGCTAACATGTAACAATGATTGTGGGCTTTGTCATTCCTCACATGGTACACCTTAAAAGTCAACTCTAAGACTTCTGCCTGCTGGGTCAAGGGGCCTTTCTCCAAATGTCTAAGTTTAGCCTTAATGTCAGGGTAGCACTAAGGAAAAAAATGAGTCATGAGTAACTGTCTGCCTTCCGTGGTTTCTGGACCTAAGTTAGTATATTGTGACAGGGCTTTAGTGAGGTGTTCCAAACATGCAGAAGGATTTTCCTTTGTATCTTGAATGATCTCTGAGAGCTTATTGTAGTTTACTGGCTTGAGGGCAGATTTATGGAGACCTGCCAGAAGGCAAGTCAAAAACTGGTCCCTAGCTAAAACCCCACCTGGAGTATTATAGTCCCAGTGAGGTTCCTGATTGGGGACTACCTCTGGCCCTGGAGGGCATGTTGCATGTGTTTGGTGAATATCGTTGGCATGTAGTCTGGCCTGCTCCCAAACTCACCTGTGCTCTTCAGGAAGTAGGTTATTAGATAGTATCATATAGATATCATGAAAGGTGAGCTTATAAGACTGAGTAATATACTGGAATTGCTTTATGAAAGTGGTAGAATTAGACATGTAGGACCCCAGGTTTTGTTCTATATGAGAGAGTTCTAAGAGGGAGAAAGGAATGTGTACCCTAATCAATCCACCTATGCCAGCCACCTCTTGCAACAGGAGAACTGCAGCCAACTTGGCTTGGTCAGGGTTGGGTTCCATAGTAGCCTGTGAGCGTGTGAGAAGAGGGGTAAAGGTGGGTGCCAGAGCTGGGCGACTGCTGCGGCCAGGCACCGGAGGGGAAGAATGGTCCAGCAGGGCTGATGGAGTAGTTAGTGGGGGGAGAGAGAGAGCTGAAGGGTGAGCGGAGGGAGGTGGCAAGGCACCAGGAAGTAAAGGAACAGAAGTATCTGTCTGCTGAGGTCGGGAAGGTGTGGATTCCTTAATGGGGTCCAGAGCAGTAGCTGAAGGAATGGGGGTAGGAGCTGGAGAGACGGTGGTAGGAGCTAAAGGAACTGGGGTAGGAGCTAAAGAAACTGGGGTAGGAGCTGAAGGGACGGTGGTAAGAGCTGAAGGAACAAGGGTAGAAGCTGAAGGGATGGCAGTAGGGGCTGAAGGAATGGGGGTAGCTGTCCACTGAGGTCAAAAAGGCAGGGGTTTGTTCGCTGGGTCCAGAGCAGAAGTGGAATGTTCTTCCAGGTCAGATAGCATAGCCAGGAACATGTGAGCAGTGAACAACTTGCAAGGACAGAGGGCTTAGACTTAGAGCTTAGATAGTAAAAGGCTTGGATGTAAGGAAACTCCTTCCATTTGCCTGGGCGCTGACAGTAGCTAGGAAGCTCCCAAAGAATATCGAGATAAAAGGTGCCGTTAGGCAGCCACTTTCGATTGTTATCTAAATTGTAACAAGGCCAATTTTTAAAAAAGATGGACAAGTGTGAAAATCTGTAAGCAAGGCATTAAGGCCTGAGGTTTTAGGGCCTCTAAAAGGCATCCTAGGAGGGAGACTGGATTGATGGGCTTGGATGGCTTGCTACCCATAGCTGAAACCGTGAAAACCTGCTAAAATGGCAACACCACAAGGCCTACAGGGAGACGTCTCCCCACTATAGTCAGGGTATAAATCAGCGGCGAACACCGCAGGACCTGTAGGAGAGCGTCCTCTGCCTGCAGGTGTGGTGCTACAGCCTGACTGGATCCAGTTGGGATGACTCAGAAGCCAGAGAGGCCTCTAGGCTGCTCCAAGCAGCCTTTCATAGCAGGGGGAAAAAAGAAAAGAACAAAAGAGAAAGAAAAATCTGAGGGACCCTGGGCGCCCAGTCGCAAGAGGACTGATTTTAGCTAAAGGAAGCAATCTAGAGATGAATGTTAGCGAAGGGCTCAACTGTAGCCATAAAGACTGTGGTTGGGGGGCTGTTCCCCCATTTCTAGGAACACCAGAAGATTTCCAGGAGCTCAACAGTCAATTCCTCGGGTTCTGAGAAACAGTTAAGTTGACCAGAATGAGGGAAACTCACCAATTGAAGCCGGTGGTGTGCATAGAAATCACGCTCGGGCAAATGGAACATATGGTTGTTGTGGAAAAAATACCCAGTTCTGGATCCCAACCCTGGGAGAGGGGCTCAGGGCAGGAGAGCCTCATGAGTCTCATGGCACCAATGAAATTACCTGGCGCAAGTGAGAAGGAAACATGGAACACACAGCAAACCCGCTTAAGAGTTTATTAGAGGGGGGCATGCACAGGCCTGGGGAAGTCAGTGTGCAGAGAGAGAGAGGGGAAGATGGCGCATCCAGCTTTTAAAAGCTGCCTAGCACATGCACACAGAGAGTTGACATGGCTATGTCAGAAGCAGATGACGGGGCTCACGCATGCGTGCAAGGGCTTAGCTGAGTCATTTGTGGATGACGCAACCACACACATGCACAAGGGCTTAGCTGAGTCATATGTGGATGATGCAACCATGCATGCGTGCAGGGGCTTAGCTGAGTCATACGTGGATGATCCAAACCACACCTGGGTCACACGGGGCCCTTTAACATCCCCAGGGGCCATTAGGCACTTCTGCCTGAGGGCTTGTCTGCACATGCATGGCCCCTACAACCCAGAAGTATCAGCCTTATGTGGCTGAAATCATTACACTAACCTCTTGTTTTTAACAAGAGCTGTAATCAGGTTGTCCACACAAGCTATACTACACAGTCCTGAAGCACAATTAATAAAAACTCAGAGAGAGATATTGGGGTTCAACCTGAAGACCAGAAAAGCAAAGCAATCAGCTACTGGCTCTTACCTCAACCTCAGTCCAAAAATGGTGATCCTGACACCAGGAAACCTCAGAATGAGATTGAGACTAAGAGCCGTCTCCTCCCATTTTATAATCCTCTCTAGTTCTGGGATTAAGGGTGTGCACCACTACTGCCTGGTTTCTATGGCAAACTAGTGTGACTACCGGGATTAAAGGTGTATATCATTGATGGCTGGTCTGTAAGGCTGGCCAGTGAAGATGTTTTACTTTTCTGATCCTCAGGCAAGCTTTATTGAAACACAAATGGAATGTCACTACACAGTCTCCTGCATTTTAGGAAGTCGGTGCATTATATAACCCAGGAGGACTGCAGTTAAAGTTAGTCTTAAAACCCACACTTTGTGGAAACATTTAAAATATCACTTAATGAGCCACTCTCTGTGCAGCCAATGAGCAGACTTGGGGGGGACCAAGTAAGTCAGACCCCCAAGCCAGTGCCTGAACCCAAGACTAAAGGCCCAAAGGGACAGTAATGTGTGCTATCACGATGTAGAATGTCAAAAGCCTGAGGAAAAGTTACACCTTTACTTCTGACAAGGCTGCCCAGACCAAACAGAATGTCGAGTGCTGTTTCTGTGGGCTGAATTCTCACACTTCAGTGAGGCGTGCACGGCCTCTCACACTGGCCAGAAGCTGTGTTGGCTGTTACAGATGTTCACATGGCTTCACTCATCATTGCATAATAAAAGCAGTTTTGCAGGCGAAAAGATCTGCCGCATAGAACACCTTGGGGGATGGGTGTTAGGATATTTTAAAACAAACTTCAAGATGAAGAATGAAGGAGAGACAGGCGCTGTGTGGTGGACTGCCGATCTGAGAGACTCACTTCTTCTCCTTCGTGGCCGTGCCTTCAGTCAGCCCCACTCATCCACCACTCATTTCATTCCAGGCCCTGGAGAACAGATCCACAGCTGGTCCCCTGCCAGAGCCTCCCAACCCCCTCCCCCGCCCCTCACCATCCCTTCTGCCAAGGAAAGAACCTTCCCTCACAGTGGTGACCCTGAGAAAGGGTGAAAAAAAAAGACATGCCTAGGAGACAGGACTCCCTTTCCATGGGGTAAGACATGCTACCAGTCACAGTGGGGCAAAGTGCAGCAAGCAAACCCAGGGGAGAGGGGGTGATAAGCAGTGAGCTCCTGGCACCTGTGGTCATTAGGCAAGCCTGAGACCCTCTGGGGTGATCTTTAAGACACTGCTCAGTTCTAGGGGCCTGCAAAGCTGGTCTGCATAGACACGGACCACATGGAGGGGAAGGACGAGGAGGCGTCTCGATGGAGAGACCTGGAGGTATGAGGTCAGGGGCAGCGGCAGAGATGTCAAATTTGGTTGGAGGCTGACTGACAGATGCCTCCTGGCCCTAGTTGGACTCCAAGTTAGTACCCAATATCCTCTCCCTTCCCTCAAGCTCTCCTACTCCCGTTTGGAAGCTGACACAGTTGACAGCCGTTTTTGCTGTGTACAAGGTACAGTGACCCCTTGGTTAGGTCCAAGCAGCCTCCAGAAGACTGGGAGTGTTGTTCTGAGGAAGGCTGGAGCTGTATTACTTCACTGAAGCTTCAGTTCCTAGAGTCTGTATTTTTAGAATAGGGAAGGGGGGGTGTCATAAGAGATGTGACCTCAGGTGACTGAGGGTGCTGGGGCTTGAGGCTTGGCAGATAGGTGGAAAAACTCATTTTAAACTCTCAAAATCTCACCTTCCCCTTTAAAAAGAATAAATCCCCCAGGACATGGTCTGAGGAGTGTGCAGTGGGGGAGGGTGATGCAGCTAGTTCAGAAACTCAGGCCTGCAGCCCTGCAGTCTCAAAGCCTCTCCTGGTGCGTGGGTGTCAGATGGCTTCAGGGACATCTTCAGGTTGCTACCTCAGTCAGAGCCGCAGTCTGCAGCAACATTATGTGTGGTTCCCTCTGGTGGCTGATGGCCACACATGCAACCGACTCAGTGTGCTTGAGATTTCCATAGAGGAAGAGATTCATGTTTTTACAGATAACCTGCTAAAGGCGGTAGGAGCAGACTTCATCACCAAAGCCAGACAGCACGGTCTGGGTTACTATTCCACACAGCTTAGCATGCGCTTCCTATGTGCTCGGCATAGGGTTAACAGGTAACGTGGAAGTAACGTGTAGGCAAAAAAAAAAAAAAAAAAAAAATAGGTAAAGGGGTGGACTCATAAGACTGGGGTAGAGCCTCAGGGGACACTGGGGACAGCCAGTGCGAAAACCATTGTCCGTCTTTGTGCTTTCTGAGTTTGAGGATCAACAAGGAGGCAGCTGGCCCAGCAGAATGAACACAGGGAGGGTGGCTGGAAATGAGGTCAGAAAGGTATCCAGGGACAGATGGTAGAGAGCCTTCTAGGCCACAGAGGACTTTGGCTGTGGTTCTGAGGGTGATAACAGCCATTGAATTTTGAACAAAGTCATAATATCACCTGGTTTGTTTGTTGGTTTTTTTTTAAGTCTCTCTTGCTTCTGCAAGGGGCGAAGGTAAGAGCAGGGGCCCTGGGAGTCCACATTCAAGATTACACTGTCTGGTACCGGACTTATTTCACTGATAGGGATTAGATACCCAGTTCAGGTAGATTAGTCAAAGGCTGCATCCTGGAGTTTGTGTCTGAGCAATTAAGGAGAGTTGCTACCCAGAGAGGTGGGGGAGGTTGGGGGTGTAAAAAGAGAATGAGAATTTGCCAAGTCTTGACTGTCTGTTAGACTTTAAGTATTGATGCTAAGTCACCCAAAGGGGGTTCTTCACCCCCCCTTGGCCTACCTTGTGGGCTGGCTGGTTGCTTATTTGATTTGGTTTTGCTTTATTTTAGACAGGATCTTTCGGTGTAGCTTCAGCTGACCTTGCTGTGTTGACCAGTCTGTCCTCAGATCTTCCTGCCTCTTTCTCCTGAGTGCTGGAATTATAGGCAAGGACCAGCAAGTGCAGTTCTTGTATTTCTTTTATTCTTTTATAATTCTCACTGCTTTTTCTTATCTGAAGGCCTGGACTTCTTCATTGCCCCTCCAAAAAACAAAACAAAACAGCAGATCCAGATTAAAAGAACAGAGTTGATAATTTCTTATCCAGGCTACACCCAACTAAATACAAAGTGGAAGGAAGTCAGGTTTCAAGGCAATGCAAACATTCCAGGGAGCAATTAGAAAAAAAGTCCTTTCCCACACAAGCATAGGGGTGACCCTTCATGTAGCACAAGATGGATAAATGTGTGGTCCCATGAGCCCTGTCTGTAAACAGTCAAGACCCCACCTTGCAGGGCAGGTGTCCTCCCTGTGCTCCATCACAAGCAAGATCCAGGTAGCATCTTAACATCCATCACCAGATGCCCATCTACCCATCTTCTCATTAGTGAGCAAGCCCCTTGAGGATGGACAGCATCCTTATCTTTTCCTACCACCAGCATCTGTCAGCTCCAGAGTCTTTCCATCTCCCAGACCTAGCCAAAACACACATCTGGAGCTCAGTTCCAGATGTGAGGTCTCATCTTCACACCAGTGTCGTCTGCCACACAGATGAGCAAGAAGAGGGTGATGGGGCTTCGGTTGAAAAGCCTATGAAACTTTTGTCAGATTTCTGTAAAGTATTGTTTTTAACTCTACAGATTCTGCCAATGAACCATTTTTTCTTTCCCAAGGTCCTGACAGTGCAGTACAAACACTGAGATACAGTGGTGTTCAACCTGCCATATCCTGTGCTGGGAAGGTAAGAAGGATCCTTTCTTCCCTTGCTTTCCCCAAGATGTGAGCATCCTAAAGAATGCTACCTGGTACCTCCATGTCTCCTCACTCCACCTACACTGTCATCCAGGGGCCTCATTCTCCCCCTTGGTTTAAAATGATAAAAGACTTGAAGCCTCAACCCCCAGAGCCTCAGCCTCCATCTGATCATCAAGTCAACATTGCCATCTGCTGAAGTAACAATGAGGGACCTGTTACACTGACCCCAGAAACTCTTACATGCCAGAACTTCCCAGCTCTGGGAACTGTGCCTTTCCAATAGTGTCTAGCTGGCACTTTCTACCTTTGTCATCTCTGTCCTCTTCCCTTCTAATCTTTCTTTACTTGAACAAATGGCTTGAGTTCACACCCTTGCCATTTCTCATCGGGAAGCAACTTCCCCCTGCTTGGTTTTCAGATCCATTCATTATACTACATTTTCATTACAAATTTCACTATGAATTGCATAATGTTTATCTTTCTGGTTATCTTCATTATAGTTGTCTTTCTGAAACATGGACTAGAGTCTGTCTATCATCACCCACCCTAAACCTTCAATGGTTCCCTGTTCTCATAGATACAAGAGATCCAAACTCCTCATATGACCCTTTCAATCTTCCTCCAGGGGTCTCTCCTGGTTCACTATGACCTTCCATGATGCATATACCATTGTTGCAGCAAGGTGCCTCAGTTTCTCTGTCTGATGTCCCCTTACCCTAGAATTCACTCATACATGTAAATTCTTATTCTTCAGATATGAACTGAGCACCCAGAGTGTTCCACCCTCCTCGTGGAATTTGATTTCTAATAAAAGGGAGATAAGACAATTAAGAAGTGCATATGTAGTATATTGATAGATAAAGGTACATCACATGAAAAGGCATACAGTGTGATAAAGGGCAGAATAATCAGAGGTTCTTGAGATAAATTGTTCTACCTTCATCCAGCAGCTGATGGAAACAGATGCAGAGATCCACAGCAAAGCACTGGGCTGAGCTCCCAAAGACCAGTCAAAGAGAGGGAGGAGCAATAATATGAGCAAAGGGGTCAAGACCATGATGGGGATGCATGATGAAAAAGATTACCTGACCTACTGGGAGATCACTGACTCCAGACTGACAGTGGGGGAATCCAGCATAGGACCAAACTCTGAATGTGGGTGGCAGTCGCAGGGCCACTGGCAGTGGGACCAGGATTTATCTCTACTGCTTGAACTGACTTATTGGAGCCCATTCTCTCTGGAGGGATACCTAGATAGAATGGGGAAGACCTTGGTCCTGCCTCCAAGCAATGTGCTAGACTTTGTTGACTCCCCATGGGAAGCCTTACTCTCTCTGAGGAGTGGATGGGAGGAGGTGGAAGGAGCAGGAGGGGGGAGGGAGTGGGAAGTGGGATTGGTATGTAAAATAAGGAAAGATTGCTTTTTAAAAAAATAATTAATTAATTAAAATAAAAAGAAGAAATAGATTGTTCTAGAGAACCTTTCTTCTGGTTGGGAAGGAAGGAAGGAAGATAGATAGATAGATAGATAGATAGATAGATAGATAGATAGATAGATAGATAGATAGATAGATAGATAGATAGATAGATAGATAGATAGATAGGAAAGGAAGGAGGGAGGAAGGAAGGGAGGAAGGGAGGGAGGGAGGGTAAACCATGTAGATATTTCTGCAAATGCTCAAACCCCACCCCAGGCACTATAGGGATACCTGCAATTCCCAGCTACTAAAAAGACTTAAACTCATGAAGGGAGGGACATTGCTTTGAGCCCACATGTTTGAGATTATCTTAGGACATCCACCATGGTAGGTCTTGTGCTTAAAGAAACAAACTTGCTCAAACCTCCCAAATGCCCATCCTTTATGAATGCTTATTTTTTTCTTTCTTTTCTTTTTGTTTAAAAAATTCTTTCAAACATATATAGATCCTCCTGAAATTGGAAGGAAACAAGACCACCGGGCAAAAGGTGGAGGCATGGGAATGGAGATAGGGGTGTAGGTAGGGGTGGGGAGGGTGAAAGGAAGAGAGGGAGGGAGAAGGGAAGGACTGGGGAGAGCTTGGGTGAGTGAGAGGGTGGAGATGGAGGAAGGGTGGATATTGGAGAAGGGAATAAGATATCTACATTAAGGGAGTCATTTTAGGATTGGCAAGAGTCTTGGCTTTAGAGGGGATCACAGGTGTTCACGGGGATGTCCCCAATTAGGTACTTGGGCAGCAGAGGAGAAGGTGCCTGATCTAGCCTTGTCCCATAGTCACATTGATGAATATCTTGTGATCATCACCATAGAAATTTTGTCTGATCGATGGAGATAGAGACAGAGACCCACATTCACATCAGAGCAATGGACTGAGCTCCCAAAGTCCAGTTGAAGAGCAGAAGGTGGGAGAAGATGAGCAAGGAAATCGAGACCGGAAGAGGCTGGTCCACCAACCGTGACAGTGTGCCTGATCTAATGGGAGCTCACCAAATCCAGCTGGACCAGGACTGAATGAGCATATGATCAAACCGGAATCTCTGAATGTGGCTGTCAATGGGGGCTGACTGAGAAGCCAATGATAGTGGCACTGGGACCTATCTCTTCTGCATGTATTAGCTTTTTGGGAATCTAGTCTATATGGATGCACACCTTCCTAGGCCGGGATGGAGGGGGGAGGGCCTTGGGCTTCCCACAGGGCAGGGTACCCTGCCCCCTCTTAAGGAAGCGGTGGGGGGGAGGGTTAGTGGGGGAGCAGGAGGGGACTAGGAGAAGGGGAGAAAGTATAAATTTTTTGAATGAAAAATAAAAGAATATAAAAAAATCTTTTCAATTTTACATACTAGCCCCAATTACCCCTCCCTTCCCTTCCTCTCCTTCTCCCATTCCACCCCCCCCATCCACTCCTGAGAGGAGGTAAGGCCTCCCTTGGGGAGTCCACAAAGTCTCTCATACCAAGTAGAGTCAGGACCAAGCCTCCCCCCCCATATCAAGGCTGAGCAAGGTATCCCACCATAGGGAATGGGCTCCAAAAAGCCAGTTCATGCATCCAAGATAGGTTCTGGTCCCACTGCCAGAGCCCCCCCCCTCCACCAACAGATGAAGCCACATAACTGTCACCCACATTCAGAAAGCTTAGTTCTTTCTTTCTTAAATGCAATTTTCTAATTGACTGTCCAGCTTAAGCAACTCTCGGCCTTAGGTCAGAAGCAGATGCTGACCACTTTGCTTCCCCATCCATCCCTTTAGCATCTACAAATGCAACTAATATGTATGTGGCAGGCTCTGTGTCCCCCACAGAGGTGGGCCCAGTGCCCTTGGGACTCATCTCTTCCTTCTGCCCCTGGGTCCCATCTATGTGGCCATGGGCAAGTCACCTTACCCTAAGCTTTGCTGTCCAATGGGGATGAAAACCGTGCCAGCCTCCGTTAGATCACGTCTCACACATGCTTGGAAAAATCAGCTGTGCTTTGACCCTCATTCCCTGGTTCCATGCCACCTCCCTTTGGCTCGAGCTTTGTGTCCTACTTTAAATAGAGAAAGAACTTGGACTTGTTTCTGGGAAGTTCGCCGATCTCGAAGAGGGTGTCGCTGAAAGAGAAGTGAGTCTCAGTCTCCAGCAAAGTAGCTCCACTCTCCCATCTCCAGCCCACTGTGCTGACCTGAGAGCCATGAACGGGACCTGTTCCAGATGCACCGGGGGAAGGCCAGCTGTCAGGTGCATGTTCAGGCCTTCACCTGTGCACCATCTGCAAATTCAGTCAGGGAGATTTGCAAGGCTGTGCTATAGAGTTCGGAAAAGAGAGAAAACCCTTCAGGGCATGAATTTCCCTTAAAACTTGACTCTGCCTAGGTCCAAAGACTCCTGGGGACTCCTATACCACACCCCAGTTCAGGAAAATATTCAGTTTTCTATATTATCTGGGCCTTTTCCTCTTGCCAACCTAGTTGCTGCTTTCTCGGGCACGGTCCCGCACCTTCTATACATGGCCACTAGGTGGCGCTGTAGGATGATCCTGGAATAACAGGTGGGCCAAGTCTCCTGCTAGGAAGTGTGCAGGAGGAGAAACCACGGGGACTCTCCCGGTGCCTTCCCTCTCCCATCTGCACTCCCACCCCGACCCCGGCCCCACTTCCTACCTGATCATTGTGCCTTCAGACCCTCTTCCTCTCTCTGTTGCATCAGGTCCATGATCTGAGCTCCCTGAACAAGATCTCTCTCTCTCTCCACTCCACGCAAGGTATCCTCCCATTAGCTGATATTCTGTACTGAGTCTTCATTCAGCAAACATTCGGTCCGAAGTAGCAGCCGGGCTCCTGCTCTGGCCTGAAAGATTCCGTTGGGTGTCTCCATCTACCCCCTGAGCAGGGTGAGCCCATTGTCTTCCATGAGCACTGCAGACTCCCTGTGTATGTTCCGCCATTGATGGCCCTGCTTGGACGTGGAGAGCATCATTATGATGCACTGAACATCAGATTGGCACTGTTTCTGAATTCTTGAGGTACTTGTTTTCCAAGTGATCTTGATTTTTGAAGTCTCCAGATCCTTCCTTCCCTCCTAAACAGACAATGGGAGATCTGCAATGGGAACTGCTGTCCTGGAGCTCAGAGAGACCTAAGCTCAAGTCCCACTCTGTCACTAGGACCAAGTGACCTTGACCTCTGTAAGCCTCATTGTCGCTCAGTATGAGATACAGTAGAACTAAGGATGCTAGGAGAGATGAAGGGGGTATGTCCACTGCTTTCTTGAGATGCTAGGATAGATGAAAGGGGTATGTCCATTGCTTTCTTGAGGCTCCCAATCCTTAACTAAAGTCAAGGCAACTGACTTAGAACAAAGAGATCATACATGCATCCAACTTTCACATTTTACAAATCAGTAAATGGGGTGTGAAGAGGAAAAAGTAACTTTCTCCATGTCATATACTCCATGGCTACCTAGAGTAGCAGGATTTTATCTAGTACAGTCAGATCTAGTACATGTCAGAGTCATCGCTTGATTTTAAGTGGCTTCTCTTGTATCTGCTCTGTTCTCCTTCTCTATTATCAGAGAGGAAGAGAGAAAGACTAGGGGTCAGACTAGCATCCAGGCACAGATAAGCCAGGGTGGAACCTGGATACTAGGGGCCAGTGTGTGCCAGGCTGCGTTCATGGAGGTATGCCCACCTTTGAGCCAATTGGGCCACAAACTGAGTTAAGGTGTTTCCACCAGGAGACATTGGTGTGGGTACAGACACTTGGAAGCTGGAGTGATCTCAGAGAATGGCCAAGTTGATGCAGGGCAACAGAAGATGAGGAAGCCACAGAGTCCATTTGTTTGCTGGAGTGCACCAAGCCACAGTGGATGCCAGGAATGCCACCCTTAGTTGGGCTAGGCTAGACACCAAGATATGAGATATAGCCTTGTCCTCCTAGCAGAAGATAGCACGGAATGCCAGTGGGGATCTCAACCTGATCTGATAGGTTCATATCCCGGGCATAGGGTCAATAGACAGAAACCAGAGAGAGGGCCAGAAAGACTTCCTGGTAGACATAGCATGAAGTGAGTATTAGAAGTCACTGAGTGGGCAGAGAGGGTGTTAGAGCTGGGCTGAGGGTCGGCTAAAGCCAAAGCAGGAAGACTTGCAGGTTCCAAAAGCTATCACACATGTGGCAAGCAGCAGAGGTAGGAAGGAATGGACTCCAAGCCTGTCTCATTTCAGATCTTAGCCTTATATGTCTAGATTAAGCCACTTGGACCTTGAAGTCAGTCTACTGTGATACCTATATAGACTAGTCAGTCTAGTGTGATGCCCATATAGACTAGTCAGTCTAGTGTGATGCCCATATAGACTAGTCAGTCTAGTGTGATGCCCATATAGACTAGTCAGTCTAGTGTGATGCCCATATAGACTAGTCAGTCTAGTGTGATGCCCATATAGACTAGTCAGTCTAGTGTGATGCCCATATAGACTAGTCAGGCTAGTGTGATGCCTATATAGACTTCTAAGGACAGAGGACCATCATAGAAGGCTTTGTTTGCCTTTCAGGAAATGTTGGATGATTACAGAAATACAGAGTCAAAGAGGAGTTAAAGAGATGACATGATCTGTTTTGCACCATAGAAAGGTGACTACCGCCACTTTAAGGAAAGGAGAGCAGATGGGGCCCTAGTATGAAGGCAGAGGAACAAAATGAGTTTGGAGAGATGTGATCATGCCCACTGGTGGTCAAAGCAGACCAGACAGGAAGGAGAGCACGCAGGGATGTCAAGGTCATGTGTTTGGCTGGATGTAGAGGCCGTCCGCATAGAAGAGGAAGCATGGGTCTTATAATGACTTCCAGGTGTCTGAATTAGACAACAGGGGACATGGCAGTGTCTCACAGTGCAAGGAACATGACAGAGACGTGGGCTTGGGAAGTGAGGCTCACACAAGTCCTCGGCAGAAGGCAGAGAACTCGGGGAACTTGTCATGAGTACAGCTACCAGGTAGCTTGGCTGCTTGGAGCCCAGGCCTACAGAGCAGTCAAGTGGCCTGTGGTGCTTCACACTTTATCCCATTCCAACTAGTCTTCAGATGGAGCCCTTACAGGTGTGAGCAGTTGGCCCACCATCCTGGCCACACTGAGAACTATCAAGGAGCCACTGGGTGACATGAACTGTCTAAAGAACATGTGTTGCCAACCTCAAAAAGAGCCTTGAGAGAGAAAAACCAATGGACAGTAAGTGAATTTACCTGGGCATTGCGCTCACAGGCACCTTATATCATAGATGATCTGAGAACCCACAGAGTATCTGCCATAACTGACGTTATGCTCCCATTTCCCATAGAGGGTGGTAATACCATCTGTGTTACACTTGTGTCTGCCTCGGACAGGCTCCACTCCAAGTGTTTTATCCTCCAGCCTCACCCTGAACATGCATGACTGAGGAAACCGAGTCACAGCTAAAGCCCAGCAGGCTGGAATCAGGCCCTGACCTGCCGGCACCTGTTTTGCGCTCTGACCCACTGCGTTATTTCATTCACAGGTACATGGGGAGCCCTGCACTGAGCAGAGGCACACCGTCTGCAGCCAGTCTTGAGTGAGGAAAATGGAACACAGCAGACAACTCAGGCCAGGAGCCAAGACTCGGGCTCCACCCGGAGCTCTTTGGAAGCAGCTGGAGTTAATCTAGACGCTCCCTACTTCCTACAGAAACTGACCTTGACTTTTCTGAGTTGAGTAGCAGATTTGTGAAGTCAGTAGGGGCAGCACTCTACTTTCAAGGATGTTCTCCAATGTCCATTGATACATGCCTGCAGGGCTCCACCACAGCAGAGAAACAGTGGGGATGTTCACGGTAGACTCACCCCACTGGTGAATTCACCAGTGGACTTCGCCAAACCCATTCATAAGTTCTTTAAGCTCCCTGATCCTTTGAGATTTCAATACGCACTGGCTGTGAACATTAGTTTCAGTCTTTCTGCCCTTTGTCCTCCTCCCCTGCCCCTACCTCTGTTATCCTGTGAACGAGGAGGTGGGGCTTGAGAGATTGCATACCTTATTTCACAAATGAACTCCTGAAAAGAAAGGTCAACTGAATATCCCATGGACCACACAGCTCTGCACACCAAGACTGAAACCAGATGTCCTCTGACCCTCTCCTGAGCAGTACTCCAAGGTTGTGCAAATATGAGAAGCATTCCCCGAGCCTTTGCTGGAACAGGCAAAAGAGGATCGGAGTCTGGAAGCTTGCACCACTGTTTCCAGTTCCAGAGTTAACATGTGGCCAGTTAACCATTGTCATCAATCCCTTTCTAGAGCAATCTTCCTGCCAGGTCACAGTCCCTCCTCAGGATAAGAGGATGTGCCTTCAGGGGTTTCTGATGGCCTGAATCCACATCCTAAATGGTGAAAGCTGTTATCCAGTTGGCAGGATTGACATGGCAACTTGTGGACTCACGCCATCTTGAGTTTGGTCCCAACCATACCACTTACCAGCTAGCTTACCCTGGCCAGTGTCTGGTCCTCTCTGAACTTCAGTGTCTCTCTGTAAAACAGTCAGTCACATCTTTCCCTAAGCCTGGCTATAGGTATTAAATCAAATACCCACAATGCCCCCCTGCCCTGCCCACCTGTTGGCCAGAAGGTCTGTGCCAGCACACAACAGGTACAGAAGCACCAAGAAGAGGTGCTGCCCATACTAGGAAGGTGACACCAGTACAATCAGGGAAACTTTCTGGGCCCCTAAATGGTGGTGGGAGGGACTGGGGTTGGAAACCCTTCTTTTCTGTTTCTGAGTTTTAGTACTTTATTGTTGTATGCTTTATGTACAATAAATTGTATTGCTTAAAATACAAAATTTGAGACATTTTGATACAGGCATAAGCCTGCAAAACTGTCAACACACTCAAGATAATAAACATAGCCCTTAACACCCCTCCCCCGCACACCCGCAGAAATCACTGGCAAGACATCTCCAGTTCCCTTCCCAGTACTTCCATCCATGCAACTACCGACCTGCTTGCTTTCTGTCTTTGTAGATCAGTGTTTTGCATCTCCTAGAATCCTATATAAATGGAGCTGCACAATGATTCTGATACTTAGTGTGATTATTCAATATTTATCTACATAAACCCTTTTATGTGTGACTAGAGTTTCTTGCCACTCCCTGCAGTGGTCACCACAGCCTTTCCCTAAAGGCCAAGCAGGAAACTAAACAGAAGGGAAAGGAGAAGTCGCTGGGGGGAGGGGGGAGAGGGGAGAAGGATAGGGGATGGGGGGAGTCTCACCAAGGAAAAGGAACAAGGGACAAGCTGGTTGTCCCTTTGGAACCAGGACTAAGAACTGGAGATCTGGAAAGGGAACTTGATGATCCAAGCCCTCTGACTTAACTTACCTGTGAAACAACTGGTTAGCTGTCCCCTCCTTATATCCAGTCCTACACTGCAAAGGGGCTTTGCTTCCATGTTGGGCAGATTAGGAGATTGAAACACAAAGATTTTTGATAATTGCTCAAGTTCTCACAGCTAACAAGTGCCTGCCTTTGGAATTGAACCCATGTTCTTTCTTACTATTTCCTCCCCAGCCCTGACACTGTCACATGTACCCAGAGAGCAAGGGCTATTGTTGTAGACTTTTCTTCTTTTCCGTCATTAGCTGTTTTATTCCCCATTGTCATTCACACTTAGGTCAAATTTTAAAGGGAAGGGAAAAGGGAAGTGCCAAATGAGGGGACAATAGCAGGGGCCAGAGGAAATTCCCAAAGGGAAATGAAATTCAGACATACTTGGCACACATGCACACACTGTGGGAAATCATGATCCCAAGAAAGATCTGATTCAAGACCCAGAGCCACCATTTCTTGACTCCACACAGGTCATTTTCCTCTGCCTTCCCAATGAATGGCACTGGCGGACAAGCCAGAAGACTGAGAACTGAGTGCTGGGCTGGGTCCCGGGTCTTAGCATAGCGCTGGCCACATGATAAGCACAAGCCAGCAGTTAAGATTATTATTAATTCTCCCACAAGGGTTTTTCTGCCATCCACACCTTTTGCTCTACAGTAAAACAATGAAAATATATGCGCACTCTCCAGTGGACATAAGCATGACAAATAGGAGAAACGGAAACCCTCGGGGGAATCTTCCAGAAGGAGTCCAGAGCAGAGTGATGGAGAATGTTCTTGCTGTATAGCTGAGACCATGGGAAGCAGGAAGAACAGGAAACGCACACCAGTGGTTAGGTAGGAGAAGAAACAAACTGAAGGCTGGAGATCTGAGGAGAGTGGGCAGAACATTACAAATCATTGCTTACTGCGTGGTTTTTGGACACTAAACTCTTCATACGCAACTACTTCTGTAGTAGATTTACTTATCCAATAACTGGCAGAGATTAAAGTCTGAGTTTGACAGGTAAAACACCCAGGCCAGATTCTGGATCCTTCATTGACCATCTTCCAAGAGTCAGAAGCCAAACTAGTACTGTCTTAACAGTCATCAGTTTCCCTCAGGGTACTCTTCTCAGAGTACTCCATGAAGCTCTTGGTAGGGCCCCAGTCTTAAAACCCACTCTACAGACTACCACTGGGGAATGACCACATCCCTCAGACCCTTCCCTTGCAGGGAAGCAGGCTTTCAGAGAGGGCCCAGGAACAGTCTTAACCACACTAGAGCCCTCAGAACACCAGAACTCTGTGGCCCATCTCAATACATCCCTCCGAGGAGCACCGATGTAGACAGGGGCCTGCAGAACTGAACTAGTGAAGTCTTGGAGCTTTTGCATGACTTCTAAGTCTACCTGGACTCCCAAAACAGGGCCACCCCCAACTAAACCACAGACTTCCTACATAAATTCTTTCAGAGACAGAGAGTATCCTGCTCTACCCACCCCAGGATGCGGTGAGCTGCATCCCCAAATTCAGATTACAACTTGGGTCAGCTTGTGTTGTCAGATCTGTGAGAGGGCATTTACAAGGAGCTGGCCCCTCCCAAGGGCAACTGTGTGTCCCCCCCCCCCCAGCCTTCTCTGTCCAGAGCCCTAGGGAAAGGAAATCATAAAGGCAAGAGGCCGGCGCCCTCAGTTCAGTTACTCCTGCTGTTCTCCCAACCCCCACCCGGTGGGGGGCAAAGACGGCCGGCCGGTGAGTTTCCACCACACTGCAGCCAGGCCCTCACCTGCTGCATTGCCCTGAGAAGCCCAAAGCTGTGCTGGGTAAGATCAAGGTGGGGCTCAGGACTATAGGAGGGGGATGCAGAAGCAGGAGGTCAGGGGGCGCGGAGGAAGGAGGGCTGGGGTCTGCAAATCCTGTCTGGCAGCATCTTAATAATAGCAACACATCTCCCGTGGGGCTGAATCCCGCCTCGGGCCTGGGATAGTTAGTATTGATCGGTTCATCTTGCCTACTTCATTATGTTGGCAAGAACCTCTCCAGAGCTCCTTAACTTCTGCACTCTCCACCTCTCCCGGCCCAGGCAGCACCTAGTTGAGCTCTGCACGGAGTTCTGGTGGGTAACCTACGTTCTGCCAAAGAATGGGGTGTTTTCTTTGTGGTAGGGGTCGGGGACACGGGGGTCTAACCCGGTGGCCAGCTCGGTGGCACCGGCGAGCGACACACCTCGCCGGCTCTGGCCCCCGTCGGTCCCTTTAATTCGAGTTCGCTGCGGGGCCAGGTGCGGCGCTGCGTGGCGCGGTGCGGCGCGGTGCGGCTGCGGGCGGCGGCCGGGCGCTCCGTACGCGCCGCCCGCGGGACTGCAGAGTCTGCTCCCGGCTGGCCGCCCGCACCCCGCCGCCACCACCGTCACCGCCCGCTGCTCGGATTCTGCCGGCCCTGGCTGTCACCCAGGAACATGGAGGCTCGGATACCCATCTACAAGGGTAAATCAGTGTCCGGCATTCGGTTGCGCGTGCTGCCATCCTTGCCCGGCTGCAGCGCCCCAAAGGGGCTGCGGGGCACTCCCGTAGTCTGGGTGGGCGGGCTGGTGCCGACCCCTGCTGTCGATCTGGAGGGCTATGGACCCGCGCCGGTCACGGCGGGTGGGGAGGGGGGAACTTTCCCCTTCTGAAGAGTGCATGGAATGGACTCGGGGACCCTGTGGTCTGTGCGTGACTTAGGGCGGAGGGCGCAGATTGGAGGTGGCGGGTGATGGAAGTGCAGCTGACTGCATAGCCATGTCTGGTAAATAGTGGGTGGGTAAGATAGGACCCGAATCACTTGGGTCCTCCCGGTTGCATTTGCCTCTTGGCAACGGAGTAAAATAGGCTTCTCTGCAGTCGCTGTTTTTCCACTTGGCCAGGGTGGTGGGCTGCCGCGGAGTCTCCTTGCCTAAGAGGAAGCTAGATCTGGGGCAGCTGCCTGGAGAAGCCTGCTCTGAACCGTCAGAGTTCAGGCTCCTGTGTTTTCGGGTGGAGACGTGCCTCGGTGGTCCCTCAGGTGGACCTCGCAGGCACCAGCTAGGCTGTTCTCGGGCCCGCAGCGGGAGCCCACCGCACTGCGCAGGAAGGGGTTAAGGTGGCACGCTCAAGCCGGCTGACGGCTGCAGGCTCCGGTCAGCCGCGCGGATTCCGGCGGGAGCGCGCCCGGCGGAATCCCGGCCGGAGCCCTGGGCGATGGGAGAGGTCCCGGACCCCTCCCGGTACTGGGGCCAGCGGGATTGGGTCGGCGGGGGGCCAGCCCGGAAGCCAGCTTCCTCTAGGCTTCCCCTCTCCGAGAAGCCAATCCACCTCGCAGCCTGGCAGCTTGAACGTTTGTTCTGTGCTTCCCTGCCGAGATGTGAGGGATTTTCTCTTGGGAAGAAATCAGTGGTCGAGTGCCTGCCCAGCTCAAATGCCACCCAACCCAAAGCAAGGCCTGAGGCCTAGGGATCCCGGAGGGAGAGTAAGTTCAGCGACCCCGGCTATCCAGTATTCTAACAGAGGCTATCTGGCTGTGTGCGGGGGGGGGGGTGCGGGGGGAGTCTTTCTCAAGCTGGGAAGGAGTGTGTGCTGGGGGAGGAAGGATTGCTTCTTCACCGGGACGGGACGTAGCTAAGGTCAAAGAGGAAAACCCTCCCCTTGGGAGATAGGTGTTCTGACACCAGGATGGAGAAAGCTGGGTCCGCTCCTGGTGGCAGCAGAGAACTAAGGGGAGAAAGTACTTCAAGCTGATGGGAAGAAAGGCTTACCCAGGAGAGGCTAGGAGGGTACAGGGTAGTTCTCTCGGTCACTGGCACCATGGAAAGTAGGCATGGGGGGTTGCCACTCGCAGAGAGGGTATCTGCCAGAGTGCTTCTAAGTCTTGGTTTCAGCTGCCAGAAAACTCTGGTTTCCACCTTGCTGCTGTGTTTTCCAGGTAACATCACACCTCCTGAGGACAACCAGGAGAACTCTGGCTTTTGCTGAGCTGTGTATCTTACCTCCTTCCTTCCAAGGGCTTCAGACCCAGGCTTTACTCTTCTCAAGTCCTGAATGCCCCTGGCCAGGCATCAAACTGTCCCTCCAGCCCTATCCAGCCCTAGAGCACACCTCCAGGACCTGGAACCTGCCCTCCTGCTCAGCATGACTCACCATTATTTCCAGCTCAAGTGAGAAGATGTGACAGGGAGCTGAGCTGCCTATTTGTGTATCTAGGATTCCTGTAGTATCTGATCTGCTCTTCAAGGAACCTCAGGCTCCTGCCTGGCCAGGTAAACCAATCCATTAATAACAGCTTATAGAGTTATTGAGGATGGTATCAGGGACGAAGACCCAGGACCCAGACACCCTACCATGAGTACCTCCTGTGGTGCAGGTGTTGGCAAAACATTAGCATAGTGCCTGGCAGAAGGCTCCCTTCTCACCTCTTGCTATGAAGCTGTGTCCCAGGATGCTGTGTGGTACAAAGGAGCCTGTCTCCATCACCTGCCCCCAGTGCATGCCATTCTATAATTGAAAGATTGTTCCCTGAACCCTACTGATCCCTAGACAAGTTACATGGCAGAAGTAGTGTCAGTGGCGGGGGCAATGGTATGCTAGTGTTTTTTCTGAACTCTTGGCTGAAAGATGGGGGACATCAAGTGCAGCTCACGTCAGGTTGCCAATGACTGGCGGTCTCATGCCCTTACCTGCCTCTGTCTTTCAGCCAAGCGAAGCTGTGTCTCCAGCTCTCAGAGGGCTCTGGGGCTCTCCTGCAGGAGCACAGCCTGATGCTTCTGCGTTCCCTGGGGCCCAGTTACCAGCACCCCAAGCCTCCTGCTGCAAGCAGCCGGACGGCATAGAGTAAAGCCCTCTCCTCAGCCCCAATTATGACAGTGGCTACCGGAGACCCAGTGGATGAGGCTGCTGCCCTCCCTGGGCACCCGCAGGACACCTATGACCCAGAGGCAGACCACGAGTGCTGTGAGAGGGTGGTGATCAACATCTCAGGCCTGAGGTTTGAGACTCAGCTAAAGACTTTAGCCCAGTTTCCAGAGACCCTCTTAGGGGACCCCAAGAAGCGGATGAGGTACTTCGACCCCCTCCGAAATGAGTACTTTTTTGATCGCAACCGCCCTAGCTTTGATGCCATTTTATACTACTACCAGTCTGGGGGCAGGTTGAGGCGACCTGTGAATGTGCCCTTAGATATATTCTCTGAAGAAATCCGGTTTTATGAGCTAGGAGAAGAAGCGATGGAGATGTTTCGGGAGGATGAAGGCTACATCAAGGAAGAAGAACGTCCTCTGCCCGAAAATGAGTTTCAGAGACAGGTGTGGCTTCTCTTTGAATATCCTGAGAGTTCAGGGCCTGCCAGGATTATAGCCATTGTATCCGTCATGGTCATTCTGATCTCAATCGTCAGCTTCTGTCTGGAAACCTTGCCCATCTTCCGGGATGAGAATGAGGACATGCATGGTGGTGGGATGACCTTCCACACCTACTCCAACAGCACCATCGGGTACCAGCAGTCCACCTCCTTCACCGACCCTTTCTTCATCGTAGAGACTCTCTGCATCATCTGGTTCTCCTTTGAGTTTCTGGTGCGATTCTTCGCCTGTCCCAGTAAAGCTGGCTTCTTCACCAACATCATGAACATCATTGACATTGTGGCTATCATACCTTACTTTATCACCCTGGGGACAGAGTTAGCTGAGAAGCCAGAGGATGCCCAGCAAGGCCAGCAGGCCATGTCACTGGCCATTCTCCGTGTCATCCGGTTGGTAAGAGTCTTTAGGATTTTCAAGTTGTCCAGACACTCCAAAGGTCTGCAGATTCTAGGCCAAACCCTCAAAGCCAGCATGAGGGAATTGGGCCTTCTGATATTCTTCCTCTTCATCGGGGTCATCCTCTTCTCTAGCGCTGTCTATTTTGCAGAAGCTGATGAGCGAGAGTCCCAATTTCCCAGCATCCCGGATGCTTTCTGGTGGGCAGTCGTCTCCATGACAACTGTAGGCTATGGAGACATGGTTCCAACTACCATTGGGGGAAAGATAGTGGGTTCCCTGTGTGCAATTGCAGGTGTGTTAACCATTGCCTTACCAGTCCCTGTCATAGTGTCTAACTTCAACTACTTCTACCATCGGGAGACAGAGGGAGAGGAGCAGGCCCAGTACTTGCAAGTGACAAGCTGTCCAAAGATCCCGTCCTCCCCTGACCTAAAGAAAAGCAGAAGTGCCTCTACCATAAGTAAGTCAGATTACATGGAGATACAGGAGGGCGTAAACAACAGTAATGAGGACTTTAGAGAGGAGAACTTAAAAACAGCCAACTGTACATTGGCTAACACAAACTATGTGAATATTACCAAAATGTTAACTGATGTCTGATGAAGCCTATTAATGTACTCACAGCTCAACAGGACTAATGCAGATGTTGCATAATAGCCTGCATTGTAGTCAGCGTCCTACAGTGTGCATCTGGTTCTGCATGGAAAGCAATAGTTGTGCAAGTGACTTTTGACCTTTTGATTTTTGATTTAGAACACAGAATATTTATCAATGGCTTTTATGAAATCTTCATCACTGACTTACAGGTTTCCAAAGATGGGAGTCACCTATGGAGCCAGCATCTCATTGGCACAGTGCCGCCACCTCGTAGCCCGCACACAATCCATCATATCAACGCCATCCTAACACCCTAACTAAAGGCAAACACACCTGGCAGGTGCCTTCTCCCTGCCACACCCTACCACCCCACTTCAGCCCACCCACCCCTGCACAGAGGAGCACTACCATGGCTTAGTTTGAAAGTTCTGGTGACTACTCCAAAGGTCATTCCCATTTTTGCCATGAAAAGAACACATAGTCCTATGTGTTGGAATTACTTTCTGTGTCACAGGCTGGGGTTTGTAGATTGCAGTTGCCAACTAGATGCTCCGGAGGCTTATGTTTCATAATGAAGATGCAGCATTCTGCTTTTTCACTGCAGTGTTGACGTGGGGGAAGCCCGGGGTGGGGGAGGGACAGTTAATATGACCAAATATGAGTTGTCAAGTTTTATATTTGTTCCCTTAGGCCTATGGGGAGAAGCTACCGAATTCAGGGACTTCTCAGCTTCAGATACCGTTTTTTTGCAAGCTTCAGGGTCACAGAACGTGTTCGATTTCTTCTTTTACTCTGGAGTTTGCAGACATCTGCTTTCCGGATGGTGTGGCCCGGCTCCACTACAGTGCAGTGGAGTGTACCAGTCATGCAATAGAGCTGCATGGGTGTTCACTGCATGAATCTCAATATTTAAAATACAGAAGATAACCTATTTTCCTAGTAGCCTATACAGTATTCATATGTAGAGTATTAATAGCCTTGGGATGGTATTGAACTAGGATTGAACTAGGCTTTTTTTTCCCATCAGAAGGCAAAAGCCCTCCATCAGGGAAAAGCAAATAGACTATTTGGAATGGGGAACCAAAACTTCTAGCTGGCCTCCCAGCTCACCCATCTCTGTTCTTTCAATGGGAGCAAAGACTCTGCCACACCAGGAGAATTAATAGAAAAGTCAGAGTCTAAACACTCACGTGACTGAACCGTAGGAATTAATCCAGTAATGGGTATGACTACAAAGCTTACCAGGACATTGATCCTGAGGACAGGCAGATCTGTGGGTTCAATGTACATAAATATATACCAGCTATCTATCTTTCTCTCTCATGTGTTCCTCTAGTAAGCTATAGAAAAATTGCATTTGAACATTGTATAAGCTTATGCAATATTTTGACACAGGGCAATTTATGCATGTATTTGACTATATGCACTAGAATATATATATATATACATACACAAGTGTGTGTATATGTAAATTATACACACACACACACTTACACACATATATATATATTCATTCTCTGGAGTGCAAATTCAGGAGCAAATCCATTGCTTGGTGGGTTGGTTGTATAAGAAGCCCAATGGATACGTTAAAACCCACTGAACCTGGGTTTGCTGTCATTGCCTCAGACACACTCCAATGTTCATGGATTCCTAGACATTAGAATTGTCTTTCTGCCCTCCATGTGCTGCAGCTTCAGTTTCCCGTGGCTGAAGCTTGTCTTACTGAGTTCAGCGCACAAGGGTCCTATAGCCTTCACAGCTCCAGCTATCCTGGGTCGGGCCCACCCCAGGCCTCCTCTCTACAGTTCACCCCTTAATCATATCCATTATTATCCTCTCCCCCATTTGATTCTCTCTCATTTGCCTCTGCATCCATCATTTTCATGAACCTGTCCCTAGGATGGATCCTCTGCTTTGAAATCAAGGAGTAAAACTCCTTGGGACCAAATTCTGCTGATCTAGACTTAAAGGAAGCCTCCTATTGGTGGAAATTTCCAAATTCTGTAACCAAGGGATGGATTCCCTACATGGCCCAAAGCATCATTTTCATTACTAAACTCAAACTCTCTCCCTAGCACACTGGTAATAAGAGCTGCCCTTTAAAAAATAAGAGTCATTCTGCCTCAAAGAGATGTGCTAGACTTTGTTGACTCCCCATGGGAAGCCTTACCCTTCTGAGGAATGGGGGGCAGAGGGAAGGTGAAGGGACCAGGAGGAAGGGAGAAAGTAGGATCTGAGATTGGTATGTAAAATTTCAATTAAATAATAATAATAAAGGAATTACCCCCACCCCAAGAACAGGTAAAGAATAAATGAGCCTCAACGTAGAGAATTATTGGCCTTAGGAAGTGGGGGACAGCTTGTGCCTCTTCATGCTAGGTTTATTTGCCTTTTGACACAGTGGCTTAAATTCCCCAAACACAGTGAATCACAATCAGACTGTTCAGTATTGATTCCAGCCCAGGCATCACTGTTCGCTAGTTGGTACCTAGAGTTGTCTTAGGGGAGGGGGGCTCCAGCCCAGGGTGCTAGTCCAGGGTGCTCATTAGTTCCTGGTCACCACATCCCCAGGGTACTCCATGCCAGACACAAAGCCTCTGTTCTTCTCTTCTTCTCCTTAGTGGGAGGTGGTGCTGAGCTTCATAACATGGGGTGGGAGGGACATGCTGGAGGGTAGAAAGTTAAAGCAACCCATACAGAAGTCTAGGTAGGGGGAAGTTACCTATTCACAAAATCCTTGGCCTGGGAACCATAGAATGTGCACACACATGCACTATAAAATAAACGATACGTCACTGTCACACAAAAATATAAAATATGCAACATACATGCAAAATACCCATAGGCCAAAATAATATAAACAGTATACAAATAAGAGATATACAAAACAAACATGTCGCCCAAACATAGAATGTGCATACAAACGCAGAATATCTGCAAGAGATGTATTTAGCCCATGTGCAAACACACAGCATACAACTCATATGCAAAATATAAATCCAACTGGGGGACAATGGATATACATCAAAACACATAAATGATGCTTTGTCATTGTTTCTGCATATAAGCGCAGTATGTATACACAGTGCACAGAGTTATATTTATACTAGATACACACAAAAAGCAGTACCCATGCCCAGCAATACATACAAAATTTAGACACTGAATCACTAATCATGCGTATGCTTCCATATCTAAAATTTGATAGACAAAGGCAAGGGATCAGATTTAATTGTTTTTCCTTGCCTATATCAGTCACCCTCAATATTCTCCAAGGAGCCTCTTCTTTGACATCCAGCCTCTTTCCTGAGACAGAACTCCTGAGGTTTCAAGCAGAAAGATGGGCCACTACATCAGGCACTGAAATCTCCTGGGTTTGCTACCATTCACCTTCTTTCAAACAGCACTCAGAGTGCAGGGGGTGTGAAATGTCCTGCAAGAACTGGCAACCTAATATGGGCTTCCTTGCTGTACCTTTTCTTTCAGAGAAAATCCACACAGATGACTCAGTCTCCCCTCCAAGTATCCACAATCTCCAGGTTTATCCCTATTCTCTTAAAGCAGTGAAGGCTCAAGAAACTATAGGGTTCTGGACCCTAAGCCAGGTTGAAACATCCCAACATTCTTTGAGCCAAAAGATCTTATTACCCAGCCTTCCAAAGTACCTCTTTGTCTGGAGCCACGTCAGAAACTTGATTCTTTATATGGACTTAGCTCCTAAAATGAGACACCTTTTCTTGCTCATGCATTTCACTCACCCTTGGGCACAAATCCAGTAAATCAACTCTTGATCACCATCTCTGAGTGTTCAGTCTAGGCATGCTCCCCCACCAGGGCTCCCAGGGAAGCCTGACCTCCCTTTCAATTGTGGTGCCTTGACAAAACTGCAGACCAATTTAGCTGAAGTAAAAATGTGACATAGGATGCTAACCTATGGCTAAAAGCGCGTTAACAATCTTTAGAGGACCTGATTTTTATCCTCTATTCTAACAGTAGATTTAAACACTTTGTAAGATTACCCACCCTCATAGAGTCCCAGGGGCTGCTTCTTCCTGCTCATAGGACCAGGTAGGGCCTGAGTGCCTTTTGGCAAAGGTTTTATGTGGCCTTGGATCAAGTTTCGTGGCTCTACTTCTCCGGTTCCAGGTTTATTAGCACTCCCTTCAAGGTTCCATAGAGGAGACAACAAAAGCAGAGAATGAACATGTGGTCCAAAACTTGTACACTGAGTCTTGTGTTTCCAAAGCGAGATACCAATTTCCACCCTAACTTTGTGAGATGCTCTGTGGCCTCGGACATTTTAAAAGTTGCAGTTTCTGGGAGGTTGGAAAGGAAAGAGTCGAGGAAAGGCAGAGAAATTGTCAGGAAAGAGAAAGCAACTGAGCAGTTGACTTTCTGAGTAAGTTTACCAAGAACCAAGTTTTCATTGGTTAAATAAATTTAATTCAGGAACCCAAATTTAATTTAGTTAAGGCTCTGTGCCTTTCTGGAACTTCAGTGGTGTATGAAGGTCAAGTCTTGGTGAGAAGAGATGGCTCTTCTAAGGATCCTCTGCCGGGGAGCTCAGTGCCAGTCACAGCCATGGAAAGGAGGTGGAAACTGATCTTCCCCAGAGAAAACTAGAGGAAGTGCAAAGGGCATGCGAAGGTCATAAAGAGTGCACAGTGCTCTGACCTGCTAACCTAGGAAGGAGGAGGACCCCTTTTCCCCTGCCGTAACAACCTAGGAAGGAGGAGGACTCCTGTGGACCCCTCTTCCCCTGCCGTAACAATCTGAGTGTGGTGGATGGGATGGCTACCTGGTCCGAGAGGGGTCTGAGGTGTAGGCTCCTATTTCTGGTCACACAATAGAAGTCCCTTTTGCCTTGATAAAGTTTCCGTTGTTCAGGTTCAAATTCATGACCTTAGTTCATCAACGTCACTAGCCACTCGAGTCAACCAGCAGGAGATACATGCTGGAAGCTGTCTTCGTAGTTATTGTGACTGTCATCTGTATCCTCAGACTTTGCCCTTGTTGAGACCATCAACCCTCCCAGCCCCCATGGATCAGAAAGGAGGGAGGGACAGGAGGGGTAAGGGAATCCCTTACAAGCACCTCAAGGAACCAAGTCCACTTTGCCTCTCTTTCTGACCCCCTTCCCCCTAGAACTCAGCTCCATCCCTCATAGTTTGTGTCTAATGTTTTTAAGAGGAAATGTGCAATAAAAGCAATAGTGACTGTTTTCTTTAGCAATAGCTCTTTCAAAATCTTGCTCTCAGGACTGAAAAGTGATAGATAGTACATAGACCACCAGATAATGCCCTTGACCTCTGGACATTTGTTCCCAGTTTCTGTAGTTCTTCTTCCCACTTGATCCCATGAATGATTCCTGTCTGTTGAGGTCCAACCTCCTTCTGGAATGAACCTGTACACAGAGATGCAGTGTTCCCCCAAGGAAGGCCCATGAGAAGGCCTTCTTTTGTCATTTTTCAGGCTCTTTTTTGTGCACACCTCTCTCGGTTTGTGTCTCTTGTGCCCCTCTTCCACTGCCTCTCCTTCCTACCTGTTCTTTCACAGCACCCTAGAGACCTCTCGGCACTGAAACCCTTGCATTTGAGTGACCTCATGCCAGCCCATCTTGTTGACTTTGTGTTGTCTGTCAAGTATAATGGAAGCCTATAGGAGAGCGCTTACTGATAGGTAAGAATAAAGCATCCTGAGCCATTATAGAAGATCCTTTCCATGCAGTAAAAGCCATTACTTGATTCTTTTGCAGCCCTCTCCAGGGAGATGAATATGAGGGAATGTAGCCCTGAGGTGTACACCTGGGATCAGTTACTTGGGCAGATTTGGGGATTGCCCTCTGACTCTCCTTCACAATAGACTGACTTGCTCAACCATATAGACTTTATCAGCGCTTCAGAGTAAAGTAAGTCTTATGGCTTTGAATAGAGGTGGAGAGGCACAGAGGTGTGGGTGGTCAGGGAGTTGCATTAGTGAAATAAACCCCACTTGCCACTACAGGGTGCAACTGTGCAAATATTTCACACATCACCCAGGGCTTTGAAAGGGATCCCTTTCTTGAAACATCTGTGAGGTGAGCTATTAACGTTCAGACTGGAATCAGGGAAGGCTGGCGACCCCAGGAGTCCATTCCATTCCTTCTCAGTTTACTTTGCTCCACACATCCTTGTATAGCCTAACCTTGGGAAATCTCAGGGAGGAGAGTGTCCTGAATGCTTTGCATTAATTCTGGTTATTTGAGGGGAGATGGGAAAATGTGTGGTTCAGCTTTTGTGATTGGAAAGCGGTATTTCCTAAATAGGTTAGGATAAACTCTTGCCTTAGTTAAGTAGAGCGTTTTGAGAAAACAGAAGACCTTACATGGCTCAGCGTCAACCTTCTAAACCTCAGTGCTTGGTGTATGGAAACGGAGGTGAAGCAGACCAAAGAGACAGGCTAAATAATGCTGGCTGCAAAATAGATCTGGGCACATCATATCAGATGATGCCTTGTTTGCCTCTTCCTACTAAAAGTATAGAAAGACAACATAATTCCTGTCAATAAAGATTTTAGTTAATTGGTCCTGAGTTATTAGAGGTTTTCCATATATACATATACCTGTGTGTATATATGTATAGTGTATATATATATATATATATGTATGCCATTATTTCAGAAAATTACACAAATAGATGTTGACCAATCTCAGTTTCACTAGTGTGGAATAAATTTGGCATTCTAAGGAATAAGCTGCGTTTACTTGAACTTTAACGTGACCTTTCTTGCATTCTTTCCACCTCTCCAGCTCTGTGCTTTTTCTGCTTAAGAAACTATCTAGAAGGCATTGATTCAAACAAAAGGACAGGCTCAGGGTTGCCTCTTTCCCTTCCCTGCCAGGTGGCTGCCTAACTCAAGGAGCAAAGGGAAGTGTGATCCCAGGACCAGGTGCTTTCTTTTCCTTTATTCTGCCTGCCTTGGTTGGCTGTAACCTCATCCCTCAAGACCAGAAAAGTTATGCCCAACTTTGTCGCTCTAGGGGAGTGAAATACTCAGAGACTTGGCACAGGGCTGGTCTCTTTAGTTTTCTCTTGGTCAGTGTTAAGAGTCCTAGGCTTGAATTTCCTGAGTTCTGACACAACCTCAGTGAAGAATGAAAAATATGGGCTTTGTGGTCATTGGTGAAACAAACCCGGCATGCAGTTGAGCCTGCTTAGTGGAAACAGAGGGCCATGCCTAGAGCAACTAAAACCCACTTGTCTTCTTGGGGGATGAGCTGTATACACCATTCAAGAAACTTCTGGGTAGAAGCCTAAACATGCCCTCCTTGCTATCCTGTCTGGCAGTGTTAAACTCCCAGGGAAACACTTTTCTCAGCCTCATCTCTGCATTAAACTCTGTGCACTCTACTTGGAAGTGGGTGGGAGGGATTCCTCACTAGTATCTGAAGCAGTCGAGGTGATACAGGGGTGGCTGTCATCTGCCCGCCTTCCCAGAAGCGTGGCAATCTGGTCAAGTGAGCCATCATCCAGGAGTGGAAGCCTTTAGCCTTGACTTAGCATGACCAGCTAGTGAGTGCTGCCGTTGGCCTGTCTAAATGGTCCCCTCTCATTCGGCGTGAGCCTCGGCATGGAAACTCATCTAACTTCCTGTGCTCTTCTACACTCCTAAAATAGTCGGACATGTTCCAGATGAGTGTGCAGCTGAGAAGCCCTTGCATCATTCCACTGACGGATGCATAGTGCAGGTGTGATTACATAATACTGTGAACAGCTGCTGCAGCTCCATAATTAAGGGGAGCAGAGAAACAGCTGGGTGATGGGACCTTAGGTAGCTACCCAGAGGACTCCATGCTGTGTCTCTGGGTCCTTGTGAGAGGCCTCTAAGCCCTGCTTCTCCTTGAAAATGACTCCCTAGACACTGCTGCCTTGTTTGTCTGACTGTGTAAACACTCGGAACTGCAGAGAAGGCAAAGGAGGAGCTTAGAGAAGAGACTGTTCAGGGGCATGCTTTGCTAGCAGACAGTTTCCATATTAGCTGCTAGCTTGACTGACTTCTGAACTTCCGAAGCGAAGGGCAGACACTTTGGCCTGCCAGGTGAGGCTAGAAGGGAGCACATGAGTTCACAGCTATTCACTGGAATAGAGAAGCGAGAAGAGAGGCCTGGGTGGCTTTGGCAAGGGTGCGTCTCAGCTCCTGAGAGTTTGAACATGCTCGGTGCTTGCCCCAGTTCTGCCTTCACGTGGGAGCCAGCGACCCAGTTTCCTTGTGTTGTCGTGCTTGGATGGTTCCTTCATTTGAAGGGCTCCAGGAAGCTGGAAAGTCCCATGATTGAACTCCAGCCCTGATGAGCAAACAGTGCCCCAGCCAAATTGGCCTCTTCCTGGGTTTCTGCATCCATGAACCCCTCTCTCCCACTGAGGGTGATCTTGGAACAGCCAGGGTTAATGGTGCCAGCAAGCAAGGAAGGATTCTCTTGTTTCCATTACAGACAGAGCTGTAAAGCTCTTAAGTGGGGGTTGTTGCGTGCTTATGGGCTTATTATATAGGCTGTCTCTGGAGAACATATCTATATATAATATATTATGTATATTATATACATGTGTGTATAAATATATGTGTGTATATTTATACACACAATGTGGAAATCGGCTCATGCAGCTCAGACTAATTAGGGTTTCCACTGGCTTCTTTGCTGCTCATGCATGACTCTACAGCTGCCCTCTCATGTCCTGTCTCTAAAAAAAATCACCGAAAACTCAAAGAGGAGAGGAAGATAAATAAGTCTCTTTGGGATCAATAGGAAAAGGAACTCCAAGGCTGATGGCAAAGCTTCCTAAGGATGATGCTGAAAGGGAACTTAGGTCTCCATGGTGATAAGAGACAGAGAACCAATGAGAGCTGAAGGCGGAGCAGGACTTGTGAGGAGGACTCATGGGAGTTGGAAGTCATTTAACTATTTGTTTGCTTCATGAAAATTTAGACACCAGCTGTAACTGCATTGCACAGGATGTATAGATGTTAGCTTTTTTGCTGACATAGTCTGGAAGCTTTCAGCCCCACCAACACTGCCCCCACCCAGGACTTCTGCAGCTGAGAGTTCCTGTGTCAGTAGGGTCTGATGTATGTACATAGATTATACATATATGTGTACATATGTGCCTCAATGAACATTGCCTGTTCACCTTATCATGGGTGTACATAGACTTCATAGAGCTCCACAGTCTTTTGTAAATATTGACACAAGTAAATAAGTATATAAATATATATTACTGAGGATTTATTTTAACATCATTCTGTGTGAAATGACAAAAATAAAATTTTTGACAGACACCAATGCTTTCTGCCCTCATTCCTGTTTGGATTGTTGTCTTTACAAAATAAAAATGTGCCTGCTTTACTCTCCATTGTCTGAAGCTGTGAAGGCTCATCAGCCCAGGACTGCCCATTTAGTGATGCATCAGGGACCCCCTTGGCTATATGCCCATTTGCTGTTGCCTGCGAATCCCATGCAGACACTGTGGGACATGGGAAAAGCAGAAATGGGTTTGGGATCTCTGCCATTACACCAGCATCTTCCACATAACTGGAGAATGTACGGAAAGGGAGACTCAAGTACAAAGTCCCAGGGCAGCCTAGGGTTCATTTAACTCCTTCGTTCACCTTTGCCAGCTCTATTGTCTTCAGACCCAAACTCACTTCTCATTACTGCAGGTGCCATGGAGTCTGGACCAACTGTATTCTCAGCTCTCAAATGGTACTGCCTACTTTGGCCTCTCAACAGATATCTAGGGCGCTATAGCTCAGTTGATAGAGCACTTGCCTACCGCTCACACGACCCCCGAGTTCAGTTCTCAGCACTGCGTAAACCGAGCGTGGAGGTCCGTGCCTATAATCTCATCTCAGCAGTCTGAAGGCCGAGGCAGGAGGATGAGAAACCCAAGGCGGTCTTTAGGTACACACTGAGTTTGAGGATAGTCTAGACTACATAACACCCTGTCCCAAAATTAAATTTAAAAGGACAAAGGGAACCTGGTTCTCTAGCTCTACGAGGTATCTCTTGGAGAAAATTCTGGCACATATTGCTGAGACACATGTGCCTTCTTACCTTTCAGTGGCTCAGAAGCTGCCATAGTATAGAGTATGACCACAGCAAGGCCCTTGTCCTTAGCCACCAGCAAGTGCAACCTATTTCACCCAGCACCCATCCGTTATCCTGCCCAGGTATCCCATTCCAGACTCCAGTTTCTCCTCCTGACAGTCTGCCATGCTCTGTCCCTAGGAAACAGGCCAAGCCTTCCCTCCAGTCTGCCCCCAACTCACATCCTGATCTCACCTGCAGAAAGGTGTGTTTCTGGGCAGCAGGCACTGAGGTCACAAGGAAGAAGATGCAAAAAAAAAAGTGCATTAATTTGCTGCTGACCCTGCCAGTATTTTTTGTGGCATCAGAGACTTGCAAGATCTTTAGATCTCTGCAGAGCAGACCATTCTGACCAACAGGAGGAGTCTCCTTTAAAAAGTGGGAAATGGAGTCAGGTTCCCAGGCTAGCTCTCTTGTTAGTCTACCCTACTAGATATGGAATTCCTGACTCCAAGGGGCTGAAGGGTAGCAGCTGTGGAGACATTTGCCTGTCTCTTACTGCTTGGGGCTTGTTAGGGGAAGCAAGTGGGGAAGGAAGAAAAAGAAAGATTTTTATGAGTGAGAACTGAAACAGCAAGGTCCCCAGTAGACTTTCTACTTAGAGATGGAATGAATGCTCAGATAGCCCCATGTAGGCCTCCCCAGCCAATTGAGCATGCTGGACCTTCTCTGCCTGGCCTGGAGCTCCTGCCCTGTTCTCTCTCCACCACAGAGGCCTGGAGCCCTGGACTGAGTCCACCAGTAACCCCCAGTTCAAAGAGGCATGGATGGTGACGGGGTGGAATACTAGGGAGAGATCCCATGTAGCTCAGGGCCAGGTCTGAGCATGGAGAAGCAACACTGCATGGGCCCAACTGAGAAACAAAATGGTCCCTACTGCCCTCATGAACGAGAACAGTGCAAAAGGCTGTGGTTTTAGTCTCTGATCGTCCCTCAGAAGCCCTGAGACACTGGGACATGCTTATATATCCTCTTTGAGCCTCAGTGTCCACGCATCTACAAAAGGAGCCATGAGCCTTCCCAGTCTTGTGAAGATTAAATGAGCACCTGGTAAATCGTAAAAACGTCAATTAAAAAATATATGAATATATCTTCTCCTGAAACTCCATGCTGAAAAGTCCCATACAGTGTAGGATACTGAGGGCTATGGGACATAAGTTGAAAGATTTGGAGCCAGGGAAATGCTTCAGTGGGTAAAGTGCCTGCTGCAGACTTGAATACCCAGCACACATGTAAAAGCTGGACAATGAGGCATGCACAAATGCAATCCCAGGGGTGGGGAGACAGGGGCAGGTGGGTGCCTGGAGCTCATTGGCTAGACTATCTAGCCAATGAGCTCCAGGTTTAGAGATAGACCTTGTTCAAAAAATAAAATGGGGAGTGATGAAGGAAGACACTTAGATCAACCTGTGTCCTACACACATGCCATGTGTGTGCGTGTGTGTGCATGTGTGTGTGTGCATGCGCATGCCACCTTCTTCCACTCTAAGGATTCCTAATCTAACCCAAGAGATTAACCCCAGAAGATTTGAAACCTCTAAAAAACCATATGTGACATGCCATATTACAGCCATTTTTCTGTAAAAAGTGTCCATAGCTATCCACAAGACCCCAGAATTAAAACTACTGCCCCGTCCTAGCCTTAGATGACTTCATCATGTCTCCAATGTCCAGGATGGAAAAAAATACTTTCCCAGAATTATTTCTTTTGTTTACAAAAAAAAGCACCTGGAGCTTAGAATACTCTTATCCTGTATATCTTCCTGCCACAAGAAGAGAGGAACTCACCCAGCAGCGTGTTAGTGACTGCCACAGAGCCAGGCCAGACTTTGCCCACCACCCCCTACCCTACCCCACCAGACATCTCTTTTTACAAATCTGTCCTTCTGCAGTAGCTGTGCCAGGGCCTGAGCCCCAGAATTCGGACCTGAAGTGTCCCCCGGCTGGTGTAGCATAGCTGGCGGAGGAGCACATATGTTCTGATGTGAAATCCATGCTATTTAAATGATACGTAAATGCCAAGTCTGCATCTCTTTGATCCCCTCTCAACCCGACTTTCTCACTGCTGCTATTACTCCCTTTTATTCCCTCAGGCTACCTTCTCCTCCCTACACTCCTCTTTAGGTCAGTAACCAGCTGCTTCCACAAATCACTGCCTTATCAGGAAAAGATCAAGGCTCCTTGGCCAAGTACCTGTTCCATCCTGAACACTAGCCAGAGCTCTGAATGCTTAATGGTTTGTAGTGGAGTTAGGAAGAAGATCTTCCATCTGCACGGCTGCCAGCACTAAAGGAAAAGCTGCCTCTCTCCAGGGCTGCTGCGATGGAAGATTTACACTCTCTGTTTTGCTGATCATTTGGGGAGCCAACAGTCGTGTGAGAAGGAAAACTGCTATGAGTTAGGGCGCCTTCTTTCCTCTCCTAACCTCAGCACCTTACATACCATATCTACCTCATTAGTCTCTCGATACCTAGTATCTGACACTGGTCCAGACACAACAAATAGCCATTGAATGAGTGAATAAATACACCCTCAGTCACAATGGCCAAGCTATCCATGCCTCTGGTCCCGCAGAGATAGGGTGATAATCTAGGACTCCTTTACCTCTATGCAGCTGGTCTGAGTCACCTAATTTAAATGGCCCTTGATCAAAATGCCCCCTATTTCCTAATGCTCTGCCCCACATGTCCCAGAGCATCTAGTGTCTAGAGCTAAATCCCACAGAAGCCCCATGGCCAAGCCTGTCCCAAGGAAGTAGAGCTCGGAAGGACTCCCACAGGACTCTCAGATTCTAAGACTGAGAAAATCTTGTGGCTTGGGAGTTAGCATTGGGTTCCATTCTCTGTTCTACTGTACAATACATAAAGGTTACAAAAACAAGATATATGGAGGTATTTGAGGGCAGCACATTGGTCATAGGGGTATGTGGTGCCTTGCATGTGCCAAGGACTTACTTTGTGTGCTGTGTACTCCAAAATGTGCTTCCCAAGAGGTATGTCATTAATTTACTAGCAAGTTCTGTAAGAAGGGTGTAAGTTACTGTTTACATTTTACATATGGAAACTGTGACCCGGTTTGTATTTGTAAGTCAAGGTCACACTGCCAAAGAACTGGCAGAGCCTCTGTGCCACTGAATCCCTTTCTTAATGAGCCTCACAATCAATAGACTCCTCCTGTTACCATTGTCTTCTTGCCCATGTAACTGAGGGCTTCAAAGTCTTAGAGGAAGACAAATAAGAAAACCTCATCTGCGCTAAGCAACCTTAGTTACAGTCAAACTATTCCACATAGCCTGGCAGAGCTGGTTTGGAAAAGACCTTGACTTTGACTTTAAGCCCATCATGCAGATCCATGGAAAGTGACAGCAAAGATCTGTGGGGCAGGGAAAAGCTCCAGCCTAAAGAAGCAGTTCCTCTCCCTACAGAGCAGGAAGACAGACCAGGTAGGAAACTGAGCTAGATATCACGGTCCAAGGGTGTTAGATGAATGATCTCCTACCAGACACAGTTCACAGAAGCAAGGCTAGGACCCCAGCTAAGTGCTTCCCTGTTTTAGGAGGCAAAGCCCCATTCAGATCATGTCAACTAAGAGTCCAAGGCAGCAGGTGGCAGGCACCTCGCCTACACGGTCCACAACCCAACCATCCAGGCTTGTCATGCTTAGATTGCTGCACCAGGTGGGACCAGAAATCTGTGAGAAACTGGGAGGTAGGCAGACAGACAGGGAGAGGGGCATGGCTGGCTAATAAAGGTAATGAATTCCAAATATGGCCAGCTTCTCCTCACCTTCCTGCCTTGAGACAAAAGCCTAGTAGTTTAAAACAAAGGCCTTGTTGGCTTTTTATCTCCAACTGGCAGGCCCCCTGCTGATGGACTAGCTCAAGAAGTTACAGGCTGGATCAGGAACTGTCACACAACAGTTCTGAGCCAATTAACTGCCCTAACTTTCTTCAAACTGACAAACCCTAAATTAGGGGAGGAGAACACGTCAAAGGCTTTAAAAACCCAGCCCTCAAGAAGAGAGTGGATTTTTCAGCTTTAGGAGTTCTGTGTCCCTCAGTTGGCTCCCACCTCTCCCCCGTGTGTCTGTTGTGTGCAAGTGTTTCCTCATCCCCAGTAAACTCTTCTTCAACTACTGATTCTGTCTGGTGCTGGCTGAGACTTCTCCACGGCCACCTGTGGAACTCGAGAATTTTCCTGCCTTTTAATTCTTTAACTAGCAGAGCAAACGAAATCAAGACCCCCTCGACTGTGTCATTAGCAACACAGTCCCTCATCCATGACTGTCCTACCTGTTCCTAATACTCCTTCCTCTCCAAGATGCTTCAAACAGTAGCTGTGAATCTCTTTTCTGCCTCTCTCAAGGGTAAAGAGGGAACAGAACCACTGTGAGACATACATATGTTAATACACACATGCACACGTGTGCACACGCACGCCCACACACACATGGTAGATAAATACAAAGTCCTAGATGACTCTGAAAGCTGACAAGAATAAGAGGGGCATTGTGTGTACAGTAGATGCACTGACTAAATGCATGATTCGAATCTACCCATGAACACCAACCACGTGCAGGCCTTGTGCCCTGTGCTTTGCCTGTGTAATCTCACTTAAGTCTCACCATACTTTGAGGTCACTGTCACTATGTGAATTTTTAGATGAGGAATTAAAAAATGCAGGAAGGCAAATTAATACCCACTCATTCACAGCTAATGAGGAGCATGTTTAATAGTCAAATGCAAGACATCTGGGAAGCACTGAAACCCAGAACAGGAAACCAAGACCACCTTGGTGGGGCCAGCACCCAGGTGGGAGTGTTACTGCCGCAACATCTGCCAAGGACACTGACTCTATTCCCCTGAGCCCTCTGATACATGGACTCCTCCAGGAAAATATGGGAATGTTATACCACCTCGATGCCTTAGGGAGGGGAGTTAGGAAGTCTGGGGATTACAGTGTGCAGCAGAATTGGATCACCTGCCTTGGGTATTTTTATCAATGGGACTCATGAGGCTGCAAGGTGTGAATGAGCAATTGCTATATTAAAAGTTCCTGAAAAAGCCTTCCTCCCTTGGGCCTCAGCTCCTAAGAAAGAGAAAAGAAGATGAACGGGGCTGCTGGGCTTCTTCCCAGGTCCCCTCTTTTCTTTGCATTAGCAGGGTCCAGGAAGTGGATAAAGGGATCGCCTGCACCACCCATGCCTTTAGGTCTAACCAAATATCCTGGTTTATAAATCAAGGTAAGAGCAGGAAACATGTCTTCATGGTGAATTCACTTAGCACAATGCCTGCCATGTAGTAAATGGTAACTTCCTCTCAGGGGAAGAAGTGCCCTATAAACCAAAGTACCCAGTTCTGTGCCCATAGGTCTGCACTGACCATCTCTGACTTTTCTGTTTGTGTAACTGGGCCCACCAACTTCCCCATCTACAAAGTGAGGTGACACTACTCATGTCCCAGATTGCTGAGAAGATAAGAAGCTTGTATAACACACCTCTCAGGGAGCTGACAGATTATGGCAGTTAATTACTGTAAGTTCTGAGGCCTGGTCATCAAGTCAACATGCACGAAACGAGACACAGCACATCCTAGCGCTTCAATCGCCTTTACACAGAGTGATGTCTAGGAGACGACACCATCAGATCTTGCTCCTGTGAACTTATGGTGGGCAATGCGTGGGAAGACTGGAAAAAGAAAGGAAATAGAATATAGTGGTGGCGGGGGTGGGGGAGACACTCATATAGGGCAGGTGGGAAAAGCCTCATGGATAAGGGAACAGCTAAAGAAAGATTGTCAGAAGGACAGAGAAAGAGTTTTGTAGGCACAGAAAGAGAAGGGCAGAGTCCCCATGAGAGTAGAAGGTTTATGTTCAAGACCAGGGTTACAGAAACAAAATGATGAAAGAAAGTGAAAAGCAAAGCCTCAAGGAAGGTTGGAAGGGGACTTGATGACAACTTGTTAGCTGGAAACAGGATTCTGGGTTATGCTCTGGTGGGGCAGGAAGTTGAAGCATCTTTTCAGCATATTCAATGTGGTTGGGCTTGTCCCCAAAACTGTCTAAATCAGACGGCAGGGTGGGAGTGGAGACCCAGCGGAGTGCAACAGGCAGAGTGAGCATTGTCAGCTTAGATGGGGACCGTCAAGAGGTGATAAGAAATAAATTCTGGATACTTCATGAAAGTAGAGTCAGCCGGTCTATTGCTAGACTGAGTGTTCAGTGTAGGGGAAAAAAAGACATTCAAGAGGACTCAGTGGTTTGGGCCTGAGAATCTGGTGGATTGGAGCCATATTTTCTAGTGATGGAGAAATCCATTGGCAAAACCAATGAAGGCTTTAATTTCCCAAGTGACTCACCTAAGCTCTCACCATTTAGCTTTCGACAGTCTTGGATGTGGACAGCTGAGCTTTGGGGACCTCCCTTTAGACATAGACTAAGTCAAGATTACCCCTTGCAAGAGATCCTCCCACGAACCTTCTGCCCCATCATAAATCCTTTGCCTTCTCAGAGGTAAACTTGGTCTATCTTGGAAGCCAAGAGTGAAAGCCCAAGCAGGGACAGAGCCCAGATGGTCAGCCAGGCATAGTCCTGATTTAATTATAAGATCAATCAGACCAGCTGTCCTGCCAGCAGGAGTGTCCCTGGGCCTCAACTTGGCCAGCCCCTAGGGTGCAGTTCCTGGACTTGTCAGAGGGAGTTAGGCTCACACACTGCTCCCTGGGCCCTATCCAGCAGGCTCGACTGGCCTTGCCACTGTCCGCTCAGAGCCTGACACTCTTCCCTCCCAACTGGAGACAGATCTAGGACATTGCATTGGTAATTTTTCTCCTTGCTATGACAAAACACCCGAGAAAAATGATTTAAGGTAGAAGGGTTTACTTGCTCACGATTTGAGAAGACAGTCCATCAGCCTGGGAATGCTGGGGTGACAGGAGCCCGAGACAGATGGTCACATGGCATCTGCAGTCAGGAAGCAAAGAGAGACAGACACAGATGCTCAGCTCACTTTCTTCATTTCTTCCCATGCAGGACCCTAACCCATGAGATGGTGTGACCCACCTTTGAGGTAGGCCTTTCCCCTTCAACGAGCCCTCTCTACAAGCATCCTGAGAGGCTTTGTTGGCTTTGTTTCCATGGTGATTCTAAATCTAGCCAAATGAACAATGAAGATGAACAGGACTTGAAACTTGTGGCCTGGCTAAGGTTCCGAGGAAGGAAAAAGAACCATGAGTAGTGGACTTGAATCATCTGAAACTGACTGAGATGCAGGGTTGGGATTGGGGAACCTCCAAGGGCTCATTTGAAAACTCAAAAAGATACTTATTACTCAACAAGAGAAACAGGGCAGAGAGCTACTGTTTACTTGGGCTTCCTACAATGATGGAACATGTTCAGTTGCAAAGTGTGTCAGAGGATCTGGCTAGAAATGAAGCTGCAGACTGTCGAAGCTCAGCATACCATGGTCAGGTAGGAAGAGGAAGGCAGAGGAAGTCAGTCTGTATGATAGGGTACAGAGACCCCATCGCTGATCTCAGGGCATGCATATCCAGCATTTGCATCTCTCACCAGTTCCAAATTGGGGCCACAAATGATCCATAGATCCTCTCCTAAGGTAAGTGTCATGCACATTTTCCAACCACAGTTCCTCCACCAGGCCCATGGCCATCTTCCTCTGAGACTCCCTAAAGACAACTTATATCTATTATTTCTATCCAGCTGTAAAACTATTCTTGTTGCTTAGGTGAGCTGGCCGGGCTATGATGAAATGGAACAATATGAGCAGGCAGAGCCTTTAAATATTGCCTGACTCATAAGAATAAGAAGTCTGAGGCCAGAAGCACAGGTACAAGTGGATAATGAGGACAAGGGCCCAGAACGCAGGAGACCCAGTTCAGAACCTATCACTATTTCCCATCATTATCCACATGTCCCCCTACACCCCGAAGCCCCTCCCCTGGCCTCAATGTCTGCTTTTCCACTAGCAGACCCCAACCAGCAGCTCTCTCCAGCTTTCTTGATCTCTTATTCTTTTTCTGAACTAATCAGATTTCTTCCCTTATGATAAAACACCTGAGAAAAATCAACCTACCTGGAGGAATAGGGAGTTTGTTTGGGCTTGTGGTTTCAGAGGTTTCAATCCAAGATTACTTAGCCATGTCTCTTTAAACTTGGAGCAGCACAGCACATCATGACAGAAGCTTGTGGAAGAGAGAACTACTCAACCCATGGCAACAGGAAAGCAAGGAATAGGGAGAAAAGTCCTGCTATGTCCTTCAAGAGCACTCTCTTCTGTGATATCCTTTCCTCCCACAGAAAGCCCCACCACATTCCAAGAGTGCCATAGGCTTGGGATCAGGACTTCCACATATAAGCCAAACCACATAACAACCATCAGCATCTGCCTTAGCTTGCTGGATGATAGAGCAAGCAGATTATTGACCCTTTCCAGACAAGCACTTGCAATGCTTCTTGCTCCTGGAGTAAGAAATACGAGGCAGTCATGATGTACTCTGCTCTTTCAAAGGCACATCAGTATGTGTGCAGTTCATACAGTGGGCGCTACACCCTCTTATACAGAGTTTCAGCAACATTTCATCCACCTAGAAAATGCTGTGTGGAGCCCTGAACCTAGGTGTGCCTGTTGTTTTCTCTCTAACAATCTGTGATTGCTAGTTTTATGTCAAATTGATGCAAGCTAAAGTCATTTTGGAAGCAGGAACCTCAACTGAGAAAATATCTGCCCCCCGACACATCTACCTAACTGTAAGCCTATAGTACCTTATCTGTGACTGATCCGGTAAGGCAAAGCTCACTGTAGGTAGTGTCATCGCTGGTCTGGTGGTGCTGGGTGCTGTAAGAAAGCCAACTGAGCAAGCAATAGAGAGCAAGCCAGTAAGCATAGCCTTCCATGGCTTGTGTTTCAGTTCCTAACTCCAGGTCCCAGCTCTGAGTTCCTGCCCTCACTGCCCTCAGTTCTGGGCTGTATTCTATGAAGTGAAATAAACCTTTTCTTCACACAAGCTGATTTTGGTCACAGTTTTATTTGTTTGTTTGCTTAATTTACTTATTATGTGCATGGTGTTTTGTTTGTCTGTATGCCTGTGTACCACATTCATGCAGTGCCTGAAGAGTCTAGAAGAGACCTTCCAATGTTCCTGTAACTGAATTTACACACACTTGTGAACCACCGTGTGGATGTTGGAAATCAAACTCAAGTCCTCTGGAAGAGCAGACAGTGCTCTTAATCCTTGAGCTATCTCTCCAGTTCCCTAGACATGTGTTTTAATATAACAGTAGAAACCCTCCCTAGGACACCACCACTCTCCTGTGATAGAGGCTGAAGTCTGACCATAGGTGAGTTCTACCTCGTGGGCCTCAGTTCCTTCTCTTGAAGAATGACGAGACTGAACTGCCCTGATCCACAGAGATCTCTCTGAAAAGCCAGTAAGGCTGCAATATTTCCAGAACAGATGTAGACTCAGGTTCATTTGCAAGCTCAGTGAGGCTGAGCCAGTTCCTTCCCTCTGTGAAACTGGGCCATCCTACCTGTGAAGCTCTAATGCCAAGAATCACGACATACAGCCGGAACCTGCACTGCTCTTCCTCTGTTCCTTCCAGCTCTACAGAGACTAGAAAAAGTACAAACCCAAGTTCAATTTCCTCTGGATTAGTGCTCCTGGACACTGAGTTTAGCGTCATCATTTGACTCCACTCAGCAGCTTGTGAGATTGAGCCCCTTCCTTTCCCTTAGGAGATCCAGTAACAGCCCACAGATGACATGTCTACCCTCTGATCCCCAGTGTTCCCCTACTGGCTGTCAGAAAAATCCCAGCCAGCCCTACCTCTGCCAGCTGGGAGGAGGTAAGATTGAGTACCAAAAAGAACCTTGCAATCTTGCTTTCCACCCCCCCAGAGAGACTCTGCATTCTCAATATAGCTTGAGCCTTGCAGTAACAGAGAGGTGTGAACCATTATTCCCTTCTGCAGATGATGGGAGTGGGGCCAAAGACACAAAGAACTATGTCAATATAACATATGCTAATGGGTGGAGAGACAGAGGTAAGCAGAGGGATCCAATGCATTGTCATGTCTTAACGTGTCACAGCCATCCTGGGAGCCAGAGTTGACCTGCTGATGGAAGTCCCTGAGATCCTATATGTTCCCTGAACTGCAAAAAGCAGAGCTAGCAGGGAATCCTGGGCTCTGACTCCTATCCAGGCCCTTGAAGCTTCCCTACCAGGCTTGAGAATCTTTGGAGTTGACCATAAATGGAGTAATCAATCAAGCAGATACATTGCTATAAGTAACGCAAGGACCTACCTGATCCAGGCCGGGTCTTAAAGTACAATAGCAGAGAGCAGACATCTTTAACATGTCCGTTACTCTGTGTAAGAGGCTTGTGTACAAAGCTGGATACAACTCCATTTCACAGACGAAGGGACTGCACCACGGAGTGAGTCACTGCAGGCGGCACAGCTAAGAGGCGCTGAGCAGAGCTGTTGATGGAACGCTCATCGCTGACAACCTTCTGCTCTCAGCTTAGATGCCACCATTGCAGGCAGGTCTTTCCTAAACAGCTCTTCCATATAAGCAGGACTCCGTGTTCTTGGCATCTGTACTCTGTTTATTTTCTTCTGAACATTCATCACAACCCACAATCTGTTTCACGTATTTATTCGCCTGTTTATTTTCTGCCTCTCCCACCAGAGGATAAGCTCCAAGAGGACCTGTCTTGATCCCTGTAGAGTCTCTAGAATGGAGCCTAGCACATAAGAGGCACGCGTTGAGTGTTTGTTGAGTGAATATAGGCTTCCGATAGTGGCTAACAAGAGTCTAGTAGCAGAGCCATGTGTCTGACTGAGCTTGGGTATGTGAAGAGGAAACAGGGGTTTTGAAGTCAGGCAGACCTACGTTCCAAACTCTAGATGAACCAGCAATGTAGCCCTCTGCAGGCTGCAGCCTTGGGCTGTCTCACTGGCAAAGTGCATTGGTTTGACTTTGACTTGCCATGGAGGGCTGCAGTGAGACTGAAAGAAGATAATAGGTCGTGAATGCCGAGAATGGGTCCCAGGGTGTCCTTCTGGACAGAGCATCTCTCCCCTTCTCTCTGCTAGCAGTGAGTACCCAAACACCAGGCTAGGAAAGATCAAGGACCCTACTTGGGTTAAGGCGGCTGCTGCTAGCCCAGCCTGGAGCTGGTTACTGCACCCCCACCCTGTGCATGCAGCAGCCAATTTCAAACTATGTAAATATGCCAGGCTGCCTCCTCAGCAAGGGAACAGCTATACTTAGTGCAATTTGCATGTATTTTAAGCTGACTTGTTCCAGGCAAAGAAGCCGATTCATGAATTTAATAACATTCACAGATTCCCAGAATGTCAGCGCTGGAAGAGACGTCAGAGACCATCTAGCCTAGCCCCTCCTTTGGCAAAGGGGACACCAAGGGCAGTGGTATGTCCAAAGTCATTCAGCTGTGAGGTAGCTGGGCTGGCAGACACCCTTGGCTTCTGATCTCAAGTCCCAAGTTCTTTTCAGTACGGTCCATATGCCATTCTATACATCCCCAGCACTCACTTTAGCAGGGTATGGTTTTCAGTCTCGGACCCTCAAGTTTGCTGAATATCCTAGCTCCAGAGGGCAAGTTGGGGTAGGCTTGAAGCAGAAATGAGGCTACAAGGGTGAAAGTAAGTGAGGGAATCATTAGGGTTCAGGCCATACACAGGACACAAAACAATACAACGGAGACCAAGTCCATAAATCCTGCCAAGGCATGGAGTGAACATACAGTGAAATCTTCTAAGCCTTCCCCACTCCCCTGTATAGTCCATTAAGATGATGCATTAGATCATCCAGGGATTTACCTAGAGCATATTTTTAACTCTAGCCGACAGCAATTGCATTTGCCTGTCCAGCGAACCTTCTCCCTTCTGGTAACTGCACATGGTTGTTGCTTTATGGGAATAGTCCCTCACTACAGAGTGCACTGGGGCTGTCAATCAAAGGGCCTTAAGGGTCCTGCCATAGGGCTGCGTTTGGGACCTAGATCCACTCTATCCTTCAGTTCAGATGTGACCCAAACAATTGTTTTAAGGGAGTGAGATGTGTGAGCTAGCCTCCTGGGAGAGAAAGTGTTGTTCTTTGCTCTGTGGCAAGCTGTGGGAGCTGTGGGATGTTGCAAACCCAGTGCCAACAGCAGCTGCCTTTGCAGCCCCAGGGAAAGTGTCTGCGAGAGACATCAGCATAATGGAAGGGAGAGAAAAAGAGATGCAGAGACAGTGCTCCAATGCCAGCATCATCCACATCCAGCTGCGCCAGTTCCACTCCCCTGAGCTTCCTTTTTTCCTCAAGCTGGCTTGGGTTGGGTTTCTTTGCTCAACTCTGAAATACTCCTAACTAAGGCTCTAAACCACACCATCTCCTGAGGTAATAAATCCTATGACCCGACCTCTGGCCATGCAAGAATGCACTGTTCTGTAGGAGAAATCCTTAAGTGACCCTCTAAGCATGGAGAAAGTTTTCTCATTAGGACCTGGAGCCTACTCTATGCTTGGGTGGTAAGAACTCAGTCATTTAGCTATCCTTTTTTTTTTTTTTTGAAATCATCATTGTCATCATTGTTATTACCTATTATTAGCCTGGTTTGTGAGTTAGGCTCATGATGGTCAAGTACATTTACCAGCGTCACATAATACTTAAAGATCAGAAGTGACCTCAAATCAAGGTATTTGCACTCCAAACGCACTAGTGAAAGTATCGACTGACGATAATGAAGATGTTTGCAGCTGTGATTAGGAAGCACTCTGGGTAAGCCAGGCACTATGCTGTGCACATCCCATACATCAATCTCTCCTCTCGGCAACCTTAAAACCTGACAGCAGCTAAAACTGAGGCTCAGGGTATCTCGTTGATTCCCTTCATAGTTAGGAGGAGCTCGGACTGGCTCTCGCAACAACACTGTAGCCCTTGTCTCCAGGATGCTGGGTTTTGAGGTGATATTTACATGTGTCCAGACTCTAACCGAATTTACAGACTCAGTTAACAGGTTTGGTCTCTCCTCTCCTGCCCACTCCTTTTCCTCGGCTTCTGTCTCTCTGGGCCTAGAAAGGACCTCCTGTCTTAGAGCTGGCTCTAGTATCTAAGTTGAAGGTTAGATACTGGGTTATTCAAGTTAGGTTTTCTTTTTTTCAGTCAGAACAAGCTGCCCAGGCACAGACCCTGTCACCTGGATCCTCACACTCCAAACCTTAGGTCAGATGACAAGGATGCATCTGAGACTCCTTTGTTCACTGCTTTCAGCAAGGTTTAACAAAGTTCCACCCAGAGGTTGACCACAGTGCCCTCCACATTCTCTCCCTAGCTCTCGTGACTCTGCCCCTCTGCTCTAGGAGCCCTACCTGGAGGCATGCTGAGCTGCGGGTCTCAGGGGTGTAGGCCATGGCTACAGAGCAAGAATGGCGGAGCCTGCCTGGAACACTGGCACGCTGCCCGCCTTCCAATAATAGCTCAGTGACCTAGGCCAGAGAGGCCCCATATTTGGCAGAGGGAAGAAAATCTTTACGCAGAGAGCAGCAGAATGGTTGAGAACTGCTGTCCTTTGTCAAAACTCCCTCTCCTCAGGCTCCAGGCCACAGTCTCTGGGGACTGTTCCTGTCCCCTGACATGGCCCTGGATAGCCCTCAGAGAGGCAAACAGTTAACAAAGGACTGTTTTTCTGCTGGCTGTGACCTGCCTGAGATGCCAAGGGGAAATATAGGCAACCACCTGGCAGGCACAAAATTGGTCTTTGGTCGCCTAGTTGGCCAGACGGTTTCTCAGGGTGGGATTGGCCTAATAATGCCAAGTCTGCCCTGGAAGAAAACATCCAAAACAGCAGCCACAGATGGCTCCATCAGGGCTAAGCCAATGAGACTCTCCTTAGTGACCACTGGGGTCAATCATCCAAACCTTAGTTTCTGCTTTGACCATGCATAAGAAGTTATAGACACTGTTTCGTAAGTCCATAGAATCTTTGAGCCTCACGGGAGTCTACCTTTCTCCCTCCTTGCCTCTTGTACATCCCTGAGTAATGGAAAACAGTTTGTTGGAGTGGACAGAGCACCGGTTTCAGGGCTCTGCCTGGTTTCGATTCGAGCTTTCCCTCCGCAGCCTTAGGTAGATAACTTTGCCTTTCTGAACTTCGGTTCTCTCGCCTGTATGAAAGGGATGATACTGCCTGCCAGATAGCTATAAAACCTACCAAGTGTTTGTATTTAAATTTTCTGGTGTGGATTACTGCTCAGTAAAAGCCAGCCATTATCACTTTTGCTATTATTGTTAAATTGTCACCCTGTAATATCCAGTCTTCCTCCCACTAGACCTAAAACCCTCCACAGCTGTTTTTCTGGATAACAATTTCTCCGTGCCCTCTGCCTATACCCTGTGCAAGCCCTTGCCTTCCTGGGGCCTTCGAGAGACCTTGCCCCATTCCCACATGTCCAGTCCAATGCCTGCTCTCATCCTTAGGCTGTTTAACCAGGGATATCTGCCTTCTTCTCCTGCCTCAGACTTTAGGAAGACTTCTGCATCACCACCACCCACACATAGCAAGCCGTCAGAGTGGTCACAAACAATCACACCGATGAAAATGAACTCCAAGTGGATCCCAACCCTGATGGTCAAACAAAACCATGAAACTTCTTAAGGGAGATCGATTAGAAAGGTCACCCGGGTGTCCACTCAGAGGTGGTGTCAAAAGCACAGGCCAACTCTACCAAAATGAAAACTTTTTGCTCTGTAGAAGAGATGATTAAGGCTAAAACGACACTCTGGTAGAAACACTTGCAAATCACGTATCTGGCAAAAAAACTTACATCTAGTTTGCACTTTTTAATAAATCTCAGAACTTGATAATAAGAACACAAACAACGTCCTCTGAAAATGAGAAAAACATTCGAACAGACATCTCACACACACGCACACATACACGCGCATGCTCACACACACACACACACACACACACACACACACACACACACACACAGAGATATGTGAATGGAAAAGAAGCCCATGAGAAGTTGATCAATTACCTTAAGAAAGATGCACATTAAAACTATATATGAGCCTGGTGGCACATACCTTTAATCCCAGCACTTGGGAGAGAGAGGCAGGTGGATCTCTGTGAGTTTGAGACCAGCCTGGTCTACAGAGCAAGTTCCAGGACAGCCAGCACTGTTACATAGAGAAACCCTGTCTCAACAACAACAACAAAATCTAAATACAAAATACCACCACCACACACCTATCAGAATGGTGAAAAATGTCCTGGCTATTGCGACTGTGGAACAACTGGCCACTCGTAAGTGACTGGCTGCAGACTATGCTGCCACCTGGGAAATAATCGTTTCCTACAAAGTCAGGCATACAGATAACCTAGTAATCCCACTCTTAGATGTTTCCCCAAGAGAAATGAAAATGTAAATGCTCACACAAACCACTGTGTGAATAACGATAGGCATTTTGTTTGCAATCTCCGAGACCTGGGAACAACTCGCATTCCTGAATAAGCAAGTCGGTGTGTTCAGCAATAAAATGAAAGGAACTCTATACACACAGTGACGTCAATGAATCTCAAGTGCATTTTGCTAAGCAAAAGAAGTCAGACCCCAAAGCCTATATAACATATCTCTTCACCTATTTTTTCTGGAAAAGGGCAAACTCTGGGGATAGTCTTTTCCAGAAGGTAGAGGTGAGAGCCCTGAGAACTAGCTATCCAAGGGAGATCAAAGGGAATGATTCAGGGTGATGAACTAATTTGTCAGAATCCACCACAAAAAGGTGAAAAGATAAGAGAACTGAAACAATCGAAGTGGAGATGGTCTAGGAAGCGAAATGAGCCAGCCTCCGAAAGGCAAAGGCTGCATTATTTTCTTACCTGCAAAATCTAGACTGGGAATGGGGGCATGAAAGTGAAAGGGGTTTATGTAGAGGGAGGAGAGAGCAAACAGGATCAAAATATGTTGGATGTACACCTGACAATGTTTTGTCTTATAAAAGTAATATATACTAGCAATCTATTTTAATTTTTAAATATTGAAAATATAAATTAGCCAAAAATAAGTAATGAAATTTATATAAACCAAATAATTAATACAAATGCTCTCTCAACATATGACAGACAGGATAAAGGAAATTATAAAATACGGGAAGAAAACAAAGGCTACAAAAAAATCGTATAGGCCAGACAGTAGTGGCGCACACTTTTAATCCCAGCACTCGGAAGGCAGAGGCAGGCAGATCTTTGAGTTCAAGGCCTGCCTGGCCTACAAAACAAGTTCCAGGACAACCAGGGCTGTTACACAGAGAAGCCCTAACTCAAAAAAACAAATAATAACAACAATAATAATAATAATCGTATAACACAATATTCAAAGACAAAATAAGTATCATTGCCATTTATGGAGAGGATAGGTAAAACTGATAAAGAAATTTAGAAGACAGCAAAACAATCTTTCCTAAAAAGCCTGCATATCAAAAACAACAGCAGCAAAGGTACATAGCATCCAAGGAAGTAAGAATATATGAAGAGCAACCTATAGTTAAACATTCTACCAAAAGTATTGAACTTTAAGGACAAAGAATCACAGAATATTTTAAAAAATATACATAATGTGGGAAATGTCAATTTCTTGGTTGAGTTGTTAACTGCTTGCCCTGGGTGGATGTGAGTTGCTTGGAGTAAAATAATGGACCTAAAGAAAGTTTTTGATCCAGAGAGCGTCTTCACAGGATGAGGAACAGAGGAAAGGGGCAGCAGGAAGCATCCAGTCTTTGCAGTCTGAGTGGTGACGTGCGCTCACCCACATGCTCAGAGACGGTGTTTAGTTTGAACATTAGAGGCGGTTAGAAAGTCTTCTGGATGAGGACACTTTTCCACCCAGGTCTGAAAGAGATAAAGAGGAAGCAATAAGGACATCTGGGGGGTAGAGTGTTCTGAAAATTAAGTGAATAAGAAAAAGAAATGCTAAGTTGGGATGACACCTGCTATTTCAAGGGTCAACAAGACATGGTTAAGACACAGCAGGCAAGTGACTGGTAGCTGGCAGAAATGATGTCAGAGATGTCGCCTGGATAGGATAATGTAAGGTCTTATGAAATATGTATTTATTCTAAATGTGACGGAAACCATGAGAGGCTTCTGGCCGGGCAATGGCACAGTTTGGTTTTAAAAGAAAAGCTGAATATTTTTGTAGGATGGGATAAGACAGGGCAGAATAGAAAGAAATTAGCTAAAGGTAATTACAGCAGTATGAGGTTTTATTGGGCTTCTTTGTTGTTGTCTGTTTTCAGTCTTTTACATATTCTAGACATTCAATCTTTATCAAATGAGTGCTAGACGTTTTCTCCCGTTCTGTAGGTTATTTCTTCATGCGATTGCTTCCCACATCACTCCACAAACACTCATGGAGATGAAAACGCTAACCATCCAGATGTAGTGTTCTCACACGTATGCACATATGAAATTATCACACAGCACCCCCAAAACATGCGCTATTAAAATAACAATATTTAGTAAAAAAAAATATACAGTGAAAACTGTGGGGAAGCAAACGTGGCAGCTTGAGCTGAGACAGAACCAGAAGAAATGTGAAGGGGCCTAGATTTGCTACATTTTAAGATAGTTCTTAAAAACTAAGAAGTGTGAAAAGACAGAGGGGGCACTGGAATAGCTGGGGAGGTCACTTTGGGCTACCATAATTTTGCATATTCAGAAAGGAAACACCACAGGCTTCCCTTTACCTACACTGGGCCTCACAGGCAAACCAGTAATGGCCACGGGCTGCTAAAGAGATGAAAAGTATCATTTAAGATAACCAGCACTCAGGAGGCAGAGGCAGGCAGATCTCTGAGTTCAAGAACAACCTATCCTACAGAGCAAGGTCCAGGATAACGAGGAAGGGTACACAGAGAAACCCTGTCTAAAATAACAGACAGAACAACAAAAAGATGACCAGACATGCCCCTTCCCCTCCAATGGATAGCATCAGGCATACACAATTAGGGACCTTCTTCCAAAAGAAAACAAACTACCTGACAACAATGCTTACCAACAAAAACAGTAAGTCAAAATATTTCAAAGAGCACGTTTGTGGTTAAAATCTGACGAGCCCTGCCAGTGAGCATCTCACAGTCCACAGCCACAGATTAAACAATTAGAAATTGTAACCAGAGAACAGAAGAAGCGTGTTATTAAGTTGGGCAACATCGAAGTAACGCATTGAATGAATTCTTGGGATGTGGAAGGGGAAAGAACAACGGGCTAATTTCTTCATCTCTCATAACAAGTGTCTGAAATTAAAATCTTGCTTGAAATGTTATTCTACCTTCTTACTATTTATATTTTTCTTAATTTTGCAGATTATTTTAGGAACCAATATTTCTTTTTTTAAAAAAAATCTATCTGATATTCAGAAGTTCTGTCATTCCTTGAGTTTCTTACTGTATTATTTAAAATTCAAGTTAATTAAATTTAATATATTTTAGTAAAAATACTAAATATGGTAGGATGGAATTCATTTTGATAAAATCATTTTCCTATGTCTCAATTTTATATACCTCCTCTTTATGAATATTTGCACAGATAGAAGCTTCCCTCAGATGGTTACCTCAGACTTTTAATAATGGTCCTTCCAGGATTATTATGAAATGGGTAATTTTTTTTCAGTTGAACATTTTCTTTTATAATCAACTGCTTTTATATAAACAAGGGAGAAAGGACAGTTAATATTTAAAAGTGAGTAGCAAACACAGTCTCAGAAAGTGGGTGAAGAGCAATATGAAAGGCCCAGGAGGGGAATGGTACCATAGGCATCATCTGGTGCTGGTTTTCCTAGACATTTACCTGAGCTCCATAGGAGAAAGTCACTGGCCAAGCTTGTGATGGAGTCCTAGGGAGCCCAGGGCTTCCCATGCTGAGGAAATTCTGTAGCACTGAGGTTCAGAGTTTGGTCTGCTGTGTGGCCAGAACAGAGTATGTATTATAGAATCTGGGGAAAGGCATTTGGCTGTTCTAATCTTACTACTGACAATCCCCACTTCCTCTCATCAGCTGTGATATTTTTATTATATTTTATATATTAAGAAGTTAGAAAGAAAGCGAAAGCACTGAAAACTCTACCACAGAGCCAGCAAGATTCTTGTGTGATCAATCGGTACAGCTGATGTCAGGAAGATACTCAGTAGAGCCACTCACAGAGTCCTGTAGACAACTTCAAGAAGTCTCCAGGCAGTGGGGTCATGGAGGCTGCATGGTGCCAATGTCAGTCCTGTCCCCATCAGCAATCTCAGTGGCCGTTTGGATGAGGAAATGGATGGAATGCTGATCAAATCTGAGACGGCATGAAGCCAAAAGAGACGTCGCTGCCCATCTTCTACAAATCCTTAGGCTTAAACAGTATGCTGAAGAGTAACAAGATCCGCTAAATAAACGTAAGATGGGAAATGCCTGAATTGGGAACATTTCTCCAGGCAAAGACTCTTGGACTTTAGTTGACTCATCCCCTTGTAAACTAAACAGATCCAAAAAGCCGTGACTTGCAGATCCCCACACACGCTGTCCTCACTTGAGCTTTCTAAAACATGCTGTCTCTTCTGCCTAGACACCCTACGTCTTCATCAAAGCATCTCCTCTATAGACAAGTGCTGGTCAGCACCTTCGGACAAGCCCTGTCCCCACTACCACTGCTCTTCTATGCTGTCTATAGAAAAGCTGTCTATCCTAAAGCCATTACAGCCCTTTGTCTGTTTGCTTATAGCCTTCCGCCTTCTGTGTCCCTATCACTGAATACACCTAGTGCACAGCAACTAATGAATAAATACTTGATAAATAAATGGATAGAAGAATTGGGTGAAGTGCAGTGGGAGATGCTAGCAAGGCCTAGAGACAAATAGCCCACCCTTTGTGGCCACAGTCTCTCAACATCACAATCTCCCAATGTCAGTGACCTCATAACTAATTCTAAGCTCAGAGATAGAATCTCAGAATGATGGTGCCTTTGAGGTTTCTAAACAGAGCCAAAAGTTATAACCTTAGTGTTCTCACAGATGAGCAAATAGATTTGGCTGCTCCAAGCAAGGCTTCCTTCATGGGCTTCCAGAGCAATCACACAGGTCCCCACATGGCTTAAAGGTCTGCCATTGCCATCTTGAAATTGTCAAATTTAGATCAAGGTTCTTGGGATTTCATTTTGAACTGGGCCCTGCAATGATGTAGTGGAGCCTGCTCATTTACTGTAATTGTTGATTAGGATTCTTTGATGAATATTGAAATTACCAATTTGTATCTCATCTTTGTCATTTCATTGAACAAATATAGGCCTATGTTTTATGTAGTTGTCATCAGAAATACATAAGACCTAGCCCATTTCCACTTATTATTTTGTACATACACACTTGTCCATACCCTCACATGGTTTATATATCTTTTATTTTTAATATTGACATCATATTCTAAAATGTAAATACACTATGAGCTTCAAGCCAAGCTCCAATGTCTGGGCATTTGGGTGGCTTCCAGTTTTTATAAATAGCATTTGTAACTAAGTACAAATTCTTTTCTTTTGAGCTTTTAGTTTTCCTTCTGAGTTTATTCTCAAAAGTGAAATGATCAGGTCAAGGGTTAGAAATAATTTTATAGTGCTTAAATATTACTAGATTGTTCTCTTGGAAGACTGGATCAATTTATGGAATACTCAACAATATGTGCCTGTAACTGCTTCTAACCTAATGAAATAATCATTTTACTAGCTTAATAGGTGCATAATGATTCTTAAAATTGAAAATAGCTTAAATGTTCAGCAATAAGCAAACAAGGTTTTCAAAGCATGATAAATCTTCAGACTTATCTTAAATATTGACAGTAAAATCAGTTAAACACACACACATCCCCCGGCCTGGCTCATGGTCGGTCCTACATTCTGACTTCAGCTAGATTGCTCTCTTCTACGGCCGCAAGCATGGGACTTCCAATGCGTGGAAGCTCTGGGCCCCATTTGTACTACAGAGGCAGACAAGACAAGGCGAAGTCCAGGCACCACGCCCATTCCTCTCTGTGACCCTGGCCTTTACCTGTGAGTGAGAGATGATGCCAGCTAGGCTCACAGTGTTGAGAGAAGAGTATATTTGGCTTTAGTTGCTGTCTGTTGCTGTAATAAAACATTGACCAAAAGTAACTTGGGAAGGAAAGCATCTGTCTTACACTTCTCAATCACAGTCCGTCATTGAGGGAACCCAAGGCAGAAACTCAAGGCTGGAACCTGGAGCTAGAAACTGAAGCAGAGACCATGAGGAATGCTGCTTACTGGCTTGCTCTCTCCCAGCTTGCTTAGCCTGCATTCTTGCACACCTGCCCAGCAGTAGTGTCGCACACAGTGGACAAGGCCCTCCCATATCTACTATAAATAAGGAAAATGCTCCCATAGATATGCTCATAGGCCAATCTGATAGAAGCAATTCCTCAGTTGAGGTTCCTTCTTCACGAGTGACTATAATTTGTGTCAAATTGATGACAACTTAACAGCACAATAACATTGTATAGCAAGCATGCTCTCTGAAAGCCACCAGAGTAGTTGAATGGTTGGCTGTACAATCACGGTTCAACTTTAACTTACCTAGTACAATCTCAACTTTCCTCAGAGAGGAAGAAACAACTGCGAACCTCCAAGAGAGAAGAGGCCACTCTCACCTCATTTAATTGTGCTATGTATTTATTCAGCAAAAAGTAGATAATGCACAATATGTTGTGCACTCTTCCATGTTTGGGGAATTAACCATTTAATCACCTAGTCATGTGGTATGGAATAGCAGAGGTCTCCCTAACAGAGATAAGGAAATAGAGGTTGCAGAGGTTGAGTAGCTTGCTCACCCAGATGTCTAGATGGAACCAGGATGCAAGCCCAGGCTGTGTTCTCTAGATCACAGACTACACACAAGTTCTACACATTATACTATTTCGAGATGAGTAGAGGAACTCCAGAACCAAACAGACCCTGGATATTGCATGCTCTAAACCCTTCTATTTTGTTGCTTTGTTTTTGAGACAGGGTTTTCCTGTGAATCTCTGGCTGTCCTGGAATTCACTCTGTAGACCAACAGACCAAGAGTATGACCTTGAACTCCACCTGCCTCTGCCTCCCAAGTGCTGGGATTTAAGGCTTGTACCACCACTCCCCAGCTAAACCCTTCATTATAGATAAGGTAACTAAGGGCTCAGAAGAGAAGCCATCCCAACCCAAAGTGTACAGTGGTTGGGACAGATGAAACCCGGGCCTCTAACTCCTGGTACAGCTCCATATCACATCTCACTATGACACCACAGCCTTTGGCTCTATAACTGGGCTAAGATATTTTTTTTGCAGTTTCTATGGGATGACCCTCAAGGCCCCCTTGCAAGTTCTGAGCAGTCTCTATGCTGATGGAAAATCGGACTAGACAGGTCAGCAGTAGACAAACCAAGCTGAGACAAGTGCTTTCTGGAGAAACACCAAACCCAGATTTTGCTCTGGCAATGGAGCAATTTTGTTTCAGGTTATTTCTGTCCAGAGGAGTCAAGGGCTGGACACAGAGAGAACTAAATCATATTTGTCTTAAAGAACCTAATGCAGGGCGACAGAAGAGGGAGGATTCTCCAAGACCCATTCCATTGAACAGGAAAGGCACTTTCTACCAGGTCAGTGCCAGGCCCTCCAATGCTCCTTCCCTCCAGTTCTACCCACCCTCCAGTGCCAGCTTCCCCACAGCCAGCCCTTCCATCAGAAGCCCACCCTACTCTTTGGGCAGTGCTATTGCCTCCTCCACCTCTGCTGCTGTGTGCCTTCTTTGAGTTCCTGTGGTTATAAATAAATGATGTCTAGATTGATTGGAGGATTGGCTTTCCCTCTAGCAACAGCCCTGACCTCCCATTTCTGAAATCCTGCTGCCCACTAGCGCCACTCAAGTTTCTTTGACACTGGGACATTAGTGGAAGAAGTCCTCACCCGGGAATGCAAGATCACTAAACCTGGAGTCAGGAAATGGGGTTCGAGTCTTGGATTTGCTGCAGACTCTGCCTTCCTTGAGGCAGGCAGTCAATTCTCTTAAGCCCCAGTTTACTCCAGGAAAGGGGGTGTGGGCTGTTGACTGCTATTTTTTAGAGACTTTTGTAAGAAGTGAATAAGATGGTGTGAAAATACTATGAACTGTAGTGCCCAGTGCAGACCCTAGAGCTGTCCCTCATTGAGCGTGGCCTGAGGAAAACCCTGGTGATTTCTCTGTCCTTCACTTTCCACTTCTACATTAGGGACAGCCATACCTGTTCGTCTCCATTACCTCCTAAAGTTGTTCAGGTAGGGAGATAAACATGGCATCTACATAAGGACAATATTAAACAGCATACTCTTTCTTGTTGACAGAGGTTTCTGTCCCACCCAGTGCCACAGCAGTTCAGCCCCAAAGAAACACACAGAGGTCTACATTAATCATAAACTGATTGGCCTAGTAGCTCAGGCTTCTTATTTACTAATTCTAACACCTTAAATTAGCCCATAATTCTTGTCTGTGTTAGCCACGTGGCTTGGTACCTTTTATCGGCAAGGCCTTCTCATCTTGTGTCCTCTGCTTCCGGGTGAGGACTACAGACGAGTCTTTCCTCTTCCCAAAATTCTCCTGTTCTCATCACCCACCTCTACTTCCTGCCTGGTTGCCCTGCCTGCTACTGGCCAATCAGCATTTTATTAAAACAATACAATATAAGTGACAGGCTACAGACCATTGTTCCACAGCACTCTCTCTAATATTATATGTTTTTAAATGATGCATATAGAGAAATTTATTATATAAAGAAAAAACTCAGGGGAGAGACGAAAGGAAAGACACAGTACTGGGAGCAGATGATTGATCTGTTGGTATTTTTCTTCACAAACTCTTTTTTTCTTTCTACAATGACAATGTATCAATAATTAGCATGGTGAATTAGAAAATAAAATATTTTTATTAAGGTTTTTATAAGTTGTTGAAAATTCTTATTCTCAAGTTGTTTAGACAGGGACACTCCATGACAGCAAAACCACTTTTGTAAAGACCGTTTGATGTATGAGGGAGTGTGCAGGGGTGACCACAGACACAACCAGCCCAGGAACTACAGAGGCATCTGCTTGTGGCACAGTCAGAGATATCACGGCAGGGCTGGTGGGGCTCAGAGACTCCTACTCACCTACATTCCCCCCAGAACCCGTTTTCTAGACAAAGTTCTGAAATCAAAATAGGGAAAAAGACTTATCTGGGGTGCCAGCCATTTTAGTTCCTGCTGACACAATAGCCCTTCTGTGTCTTCTCTGGGATCTGGGATCTGTTTGACCCAATCACCACTACCCTCACCACCAACCACCACCCTCGCCACCAACCACAACCCTCACACCAACCACTATCCTCACCACCAACCACCACCCTCACCACCAACCACAACCCTCACACCAACCACCACCCTCACCATCAACCACTATCCTCACCACTACCCTCACCACCAACCACCACCCTCACCACCAACTACCACCCTCACACCAACCACTACCCTCACACCAACCACCACCCTCACCACCAACTACCACCCTCACCACAAACCACCACCCTCACCACAAACCACCACCCTCATCACCAACCACCACCCTCACCACCAACCACCACCCTCACACCAACCACTACCCTCACACCAACCACCACCCTCACCACCAACCACCACTCTCACCACCAACCACAACCCTCACCACCAACCACCAACCTTGCCACCAAAGTTGATGCCTTTCTGCTCATTGACAAGAAGTCACCCAAATTCCCAGTTCTCCATTCAGCACATCCATGGAGAAGTCAGACGCAGTTGATAAAAGTGAATCTGCCACGCCTCTGTCCAGAAAATAAGGCCATTGTAGATCCAGTGGCTGAGGAATAAAAACCATAAAACTGGAGCTTAAGGAAACAGCTTCATCGCGCAAGGGAGAAGACTAAGCACAGGGGTCCTGTGCAGATTACACGTCCATTACACAGCTACGCTGTGGATGTGCCACATCGTAAACCCAGTTCGTTTTGCTTCTATTCAGCGTTCTGTACAGTTCATCAAAGTGAATGAATGAAACATAAACAAAAATGATAGTTTTGTAATTTGGTAACTGCTACAGACAGAAATCTGCAAAGCCTTTAGATCATGCATAACAGTCAAAGAACTATATTCTCATGGACAAACAATGCCTAAGAGGTACAAAGATACAATTCGCAGGAGATTAGACGTCGCCAACAAACAAATCTTACTTTTCTAAGACATGCTTCATGTGAAAAAAATTTCAGTCCCCAACGGATGATTGGACAGGGAAATGTGAAGTGCCTCCAAGTCTTAACATTATATACTTCTGGATTTTTTAATTTATTATTTTAAACATATTGGAATTTTCAAAAAACTTTAAAATAAAACAAATAGTAAAGTAAAAGAATAAAATTGGCACGATTTTTAAAGTAAACATTGCTTTAACATTTGGAATTATTATCTTTTGTAGGTTTGTCAACCTGCTTCCCTAAGAAATTAGGAATCAGTTCATGCCACTCATTAAAATTAATTACAGGTATGTCAAAAACAAAGAGTAAAAAACAACTCTAAAATAGTATATTATGGGGCCGAAGAGATGTCTCAACAGTTAGGAGTGCTTCCACTAACTCAACAGTTAAGAACTGCTTCAGAAAACTTAAGCTCGGTTCCCAGCATCCAGAGCTGGCAGCTCACAGCCATCTCTAACTCCAGCTCTAGGGCATCGACACCCTTTCTCTAGCCTCTGCAGTCCCCTTCACACACATGGCATATGCACAGAGAGACATATACATATAAATAAAAGCATTTAAATTGCATTCAAACACAAGAGAAGGGCTGCAGAAATAACTCAGCTGATAAAATGGCACTCAGGATCTGAGTTCAATCACACAAAACCCACAGAAAAAGCCCAGTGTGGTGGAGTATGCTTGTAATACCTGTGTTAGGGAAGCAAAAACAAAGAGCTACTTGAGGCTCATTGGCTGGCCAGCCTAGCCTATCAGTGAGTCCCAGGTCCTAATGAAAGTACTTATGGCTCCTGAGCAATGACTGACATCTGACCTCCACACATACATGCAGATACATGTACACACACTTGAATATGTACAAAGAAGAAAAGGAAGGAAGACAGGGAGGGAGGGAGGGAAGGAGGGAGGGAGGGAGGGAGGGAGGGAGGGAAACTATAAAAGAAAGAGAAAGAAAAGGAAAGACACAAGCGAATCTTGCTTGCAATCTTGGACCAGGAGGAAAATTTCCAAATGAAACATAGTACTCCAAGCTATAAAGGAAAAGTTGACAAACTGCAAACAAATTATTACAAATTCAAACTTCTCTACAGTAAAATTAGTTTAAATGAAAGGTCAAGAGAAAAGATTTGTAATGCATATATGAAACAAAAGGATTAATTGGCATCCCTTAAACAATAATTTCAAACTAATTATAAAAGACTAAATACCTAACAAACATAAAAACAGGTAGAATTATTTTTAAAATAAAAATGAAATTCAACTGACTGATGTGCCATTTTAAGACCCTCCACTTCATTTATAACAAAAATTTCAAAAATGGCTAAAGATTCATGTTAATCCATTCATGTTAAGGGACACTACAGGGACACTCTTCTTTTAGTTACAAGCATGGAAAGGGTCTCCAAAAAATGTTTCATGTGAAAATCGTAGGATCCTGTTTATGTCTAAAGCTTTGTACCTGTGTTTGTCTAAGGTCACACACATGTAAATGTGTGGGCAATATTCTTAGAGTACCACCTCTCACACTGTTAACAGCTGGCCTTCCAGAAGGAAGAATAAAGAAGGTGACTTGGGGATCAAGGGAACTCCGCCATTTGCTTTACCTAAGTTTCATGCTTCTTTAAATATTTGTAAAGCTAGATTTCTGTATTCTTATATTTTAGATAGCAACAAAGTAAGGCAAAGGAAAGATTATTGTGGTCGTGGTTTTTTTTTCTTATACCACACTGAGAGGAACTGTCTAAATTTTAAAAATAATTTGTTGAGATGAAAATTATTTAGAATTTTATGACAATTAGAATCATCAGAAGGCTTCACCTAAAGTGCAGAGGCTGGTTCTGGCTGTCTGTCCTCAGAGTGTTCCCCCTGCTGGCAAGACACAGCTTCAGATTCTCCAGGCTCCATACATGTTTCCCCACCTCCACTTTTTCCTCCCCTTCACGGCTCCCCTGCCACTCAACTTAGAACCTTACTCTCTCCAGCCAGGCTTTTCTAGCCGTCAAAGTATACCATCAATATGCTTCCTCAACAAGTGAGGGACAGACACTTCATGATCTAACCCAGGTAGATCAAAGGGTTAAAGGTTAAAAAACCCAATCATAAGCACTGCACAAAAACACATGACAATGCTTTTACCTTGGACCAGGAAAGGTCCCTGGAGCCCTTCAGTGGGAAAGGCAGCTGCAATCCTGTGCAAGAAAGTCCTACTGATGGCCTTTCAAGAGAAGAAGCTGTATAAAGACTATTGAGGCCGCTTTCACCGGAGAGATGAGAATTTATCCCCAACAGAATGTTAAAAGATGTCAGACTCGCTCTTATTGACTGGCAGACCTCCAAGATCTGCCCTGAGGGGGCAACATGAACCTCTCCAGGCTTTCCCCAACCCACTGAATAAAATGTTTTGACTCAAAAGAAAAAGAAAAAAGATGTCAGACTCAGGACATCTGACATTCACTAGAACATGTGATTATACAGGGTCTCTCACCAGGGGTGTTCACTTCTCTCAGGCCACCCCCAAGTCCCAAGGTAGACACCTTAAAGTTGTCTACATGTAACCAGTGAGAATTCCAGTCTCTAAAGGGTTCAATGACCATACATCAGCTCAGTTCCACAAAGATAAGCCAAAGGGTTACGGGTCCATAGGAAAAAGAAATGTGGTTCCCATCTTTAATATTTCCAATCACGAAGAAACTTGGGACTAAGAATACACAACTTAGAGAAGCCAGTATCAGGCCAAGAGATTTCAGAATGAAATTTAGATAGGCAGTGTGACTCTGGCATGAATTTCACCACACTGGACAATGTGGAGTGCAGAGATGGAGATCAGTAAGTGCGGATGTCACAGAGCCGTAGCAGGGTGGGGTGCAGTCAGAGGCCCTCCACTGCAAACCTCATGGGTCCTTATAAGCTTGGACCACTATGCCATACTTGCAAAACCTGTTTCTCACAGTGAAGAGATCACAGGGTACAGATTATATTCAACAAGAGAGGCCAGCCAGGCCATGGGAGAGCAGGGAAAACTAGCCTGGCCCAGTGTAACTAAAAATTAGAACCTACCACTTCCTGTGTCCCTGAGAAAAATCTGCAAAGAGACCAGCTGTCTCCTTCGCCCTTGACCTTAGGAAATACCACCCTTCCTCACTGTACCTTTACTGTATCTTTATGCTCTGGGGCCAACTCTGTTCTCTAGGTGCCTCTAAGAACCCCAAGTTCCATGGTGTATTCCTCTTTTTCAGGCCCACTTACGGAGATCTTCCTGCATGCCTCTATCTTTCAGCCTGCTACGTTTGAGCTGATCCTAATGGCCACTTCTTGCAACCTCAATCCGTTTATCAAGTAGTCTGATCTAATTTCTGCACTCTTCATCCCTGCCTCTGGGACCGCTCCCAGAATCCGCACGACCAGCAGCTCTCCCCACATCCTGGCTTCCCACTCTGGTATTGGCTGAGCCTGTCACATAATTCTCACTCTCACATTAGCCCAGGCAAGGGGCCTCAGCGGGGGCTACCCAGCTTCATCCATGCATGGTATCAATGAATTAAAACATCAGTAAACGCCTTCACTACCCAACAAACTTCTGGTTTCTCCAGTTTTGAAGTAAGCTCACCTCTCTCCTGCCATTTCAACCAAGGCTACTCACTGCCCAGCAGTCTTTAGACCCTAGAGAAAGGGGAAGTCATTCTCCAATCACAGATGAACTCTGGTGTCCAGGTGGAGGATCTAAACTACTCTGGACACTTAGAGCAGACAGTTTGCTCTCCCCTCTTCCTCTGCATATGCAAAACACAGACTTGTCACACAAACTTAGCCATTTAGACCAGGGCATTGGGTCAAAACCCAGCGAAAGCCAGAGCATCCCTGCCAGCCTTCCCTCCCCCAAATGTGGGTGCCACAGATGCAGTTTGGCTGCCTGCCCAGGAAGCTCCCCATCCTCTGCAACCCCACTTACCACTCACCTGGAGCCTCCAGGAAGCAAGTACCCAACAAACTGACAGCGGCCACAGGCCACCCCACATCCCCCTCCCCAGCCCAGAAAATCCCATTCAAGGCAGACAGGGCTCCTTAACAAACAATTAGCTTGAATTTTTCATTAGCTGCTACTTCCTTTGCAGTTCCTGCCTCCAGCCTTTCATATCTCTAAGCTATGTATAGCCGGGGAGGCCCTGGTCGGTCATAGAGGAGAGCCCAGCGGATATGTGGGTTAAAGCATCTATGAACCCACCTCTGAAACAGACCTCTAATGAAGCAGATTATAAATTAAACCCACTACTCTATATAGCCAACACGTGGCCTGCTTCAGACAGCATTTCCGAGCACACTAGCGAAGTTTACCCTGTTGCAGACAGCTTTGCTATTGCCTACTAAGGATCACAGTGATGGTGAAGACGGTAAAAGTGTTGAAAACAGGACAGAGATCTTGCACTAGTGCATAGCATTGCTTGCAATGAACCTTCCTATGCAGACCTCATCCTGGCCTCCAAGCATTTGCGGTCATTATCATCCACCCCAGGATTATTAGAAGAGGATTGAGCTTCAGGGGTGGAATGACTTCGTCTAAGGGCACAAAAGGAGTAACCGGCTAGGGCGGAACTGAAGATGTACTCCAGTCACATTTCCATGCTGAAATCTCAAAGTGGGGAAATGGATCATTTCCCTTTTCCTCCCTGAGCCCAGATCTAGGAAATACTGGATGAGTGGATGGGTGTGTTCATGGCCGCTACTCCCAGCAGACTCCTTGGGGATGATTGAGAGGAGAGACAGAAACAGAGACAGTCAGAGACAGAGAGAGAAAGAGGCAGAGATAGTCAGAGACAGAGACAATCAGAGACAGAGACAGTCAGAGACAGGCAGAGAGAGACAATCAAAAACAGAGAGACGAATGCCTCTGTTCCCACATATATACAGACTGTGAGGGAAGATCCCACACACATAATCTTACAAGGGTCCCCTACTGGCTCTAGGTCCTGGTGTTGCTTCTGCAACCATGGCCAGGGTAGCCACCTGAAATCAGCAAGACAGGCTTCTTCCAGACTGCGTGTCTGTCCCTTGGGGGCCCAACAGAAAGGTAGCATCTGGGAGGAGAACAAAAGGGCCCTGCTCTTTCCAGCCCTGCTCTCCACCTCTGAAGAGAGGACCTACAATCCACCTAGCAATCTGCCCAATGCCCTGAGTTCATTCCAAGTTACCTCTGGACCTCAGATAGAAGCAGAAAAAGAGCCGGTCATCCTTAAGTTGCTCTGGTTGCTCACTGTCTCTTACTGTCTCCTCAAACAATGACCACTTGTAAATGAGTGAATATCAAGAAGGCCACAGCCTCTTACCCCTCACAAAAGCCCCCCTTCCTCCACAAGCCCCAGACTTACCTCTTGGGAAACACCATGCTCTCTTACTGTTCTCTCTTCTCTCCTTGCTTGAACTTGAGTCAAGTACCTGCTGAAGTCAATCTTGTCCTCTCCGCTCCTGGACTTCGAGGAATATATGAACAATGTGTGAGCTGGCTTGGGGCAGGTGATCAGAAAGTCAACACAATGGAGGTAACCCTCCACCGATGTGATCTAAGGCAAACCAACTGTTATGCCCAGATCACAGAAAGCCCCCAAAACCAACTGGGAGACTGAGTCCTGTATGTAAAAAGCAAAGAGCCTTTATTCTTACACAAGTTTGCAAACTCGGTCTCTCCATGTGTCCAATGTATTGGAGTGATCTTAGAGCCCCGAGCTCAGTTGGGGCTAGGTTTTTATAGTAGCAAAGGTAGCAGCGAGGGATTTCTAAGGTTTAGGACCCCTGATTGACTGACATTTGTATAGGGGTGTCCTAGTGAAAAGCAATGGGTGTGTGCTGGCAGGTGATCCTATCTACAATGGTTGGAATGTTGGGAATTTCCTCCCCAGTGAAAAGGGGATGGGTGTGTGCTGTCCTAAGGGACATCTCTTCCTGGGTGGAGCATGGGTGGTCTTGGTTTGTGGTCTTTCTTAGAACCAGGTATTGCCTTAGTGGTAAACTGAGACTCAGGCCTTCCTTCCTGTTGATCTATAGAGCCTGTCTGGGCAGGTGTGTACCAAGCTGCCCTGGGTCCTACTCAGACAAAAGTTCCTCCGTTGGTGCTTGGGTGACCCACTGTGACATTTAGTCTGGATTCTCCAGGGGAAGACTTACTAGAATCAGGCTTGAGTATCGTCCATCAAGGTCTTCCATGTGCAGCCTCTTACTGAGTGTTCCTCCTTCCCTTCATCTTTCTGGATCCCCTCACATATGCCACCTGCCCAGGATACTGAGTAATCCCACCCATCATTTTAATTTCCTACACTGTATTCAGGATGGTATCTTTCTACCTACAAATGGAAATTCCACAGCCAGCCATCAATGACATCATCATAAAGACAGAGGGTGGAACACTCACCCTTCCATGGACTGCACTGGACACTTTCAGGCCATATTTCCTGGCCTCTTGACTACTCTCTGAAGAGAGTAGTACCCTCTTACTTTCCAGAAGCACCAAGTTTGGGAAGAACAGGTCACGAGCCACTGTAACAGACAACCACTGGCCAAACTAGAAATTAGACCTCATTCTGTCAAGCACCTCACCTGATATCACATAGGAGTGCACATTTGCCCCTAGGGTGGCAGAGTGATCACCAGAACATCTTGAAGCTGCACACAGTCCTGAAACTGGCACCCCAGAATCTCATGGCAGAGCTGTAACTAGACCAAATCCTGAATTGTGGGAGAGAGAGCTTAGGGGTACAGGAAAGGTGAGTAATGACAGCATGCACAGCGGGCTGAGAGTCAAGGGCTCAGGCACCACATCACATAAGCTACATGTGTTGGCATGAGAAAAGCAGATGTTTTCCTAAGGTCTTCTGAAGGGTGAAAGCTCAGAAGCAGGACAATTGGGTTCCCATTTCAGAAAGACTTCTCAGCTTCTCTGTAGTCACAGGAAGACTTGACTAAGAATCCAGAAAGACGAGAATGGCTGAGGGCTGAATGAGGGCCGGTGATACGGGATGCTGAAGATGGAGTATGTCTGAGAAGTATGAGAGAAGGACAAAGTGGAGCACCTCCAGAGCTCCTCTGGAGCAGCTGCCACCTCACCTCCTCTCCCCAGTACCAGCTGCTCCAAGCAGCCAGCCCACAGAGGATATAACCCTACACTGTGGTCTCTAGCAGAGAACAGAAATCTAGCCTGATCAAGTCACAGGTGGGGGTGGGGTTCACCTTACCAAGGTCTGGTCAGGAGCTCTGGGAAAGAGGAGGCTCCCTGCATTCCTGTCCTGAAGTCTCTGCTGGACTTCTCTGCCCACTGCAACCTGTGAAATATTTACAGTCAGTCAAGCAGGGGAAGCAAGGGGAGATGGGGTATGAATTATTGACAGCTTCACTCTCATCTTGGCCCAGGCTGCTTGGCCGAGCAGAGGCCCAGGGGAGGCTAAAGGCAATCTATGGGCATTAAGCAGTGTTCCTGATGATGCTAGATGGAGGTAGAGGTTCCTGACTATCAGTGGGCCAGAGATAACTTGAGCCTTGTACTCCATGTCCCTTTGGGGTGCCTAGTATTAGTCAAGTGAAATGAGAATAATTATTAAGGAGCCCAGCTGCCCAGAGCCCTCCTGGCCAAGCCCGACCAAGCTGCCCCTTCTTCTCTGGCTATCTCCCAGTGGGCCAAAGAGTTGGCAGACAGAATGTCACTAAACTCTGCAAGCTGCTCTGTGGCCTGTCATTACAGAAGCCAGCTGTCCTTACTGAGCTCATTCAAGACATCCAGTCTGGTCCTGCAGGGTACCAGAGCCAGTGCCTGACCCCTGGACCAGCCTTGGAAGGTGGTTGGTCACACATTGTCCTTCTCAGACCAAATTCAGAGGACTACAGAAGATGCTGAAGCCTCCCCAAAACCTCCACATCACCCTCCAGGGAAAGGCCCTTGGGCAACTGCCTCCTCCTCAGCTATCGTTACTAGTGTCTGTCAGAAAGAGAAGAGTTAAGGATTCACTGCAGACAAAAAAGGCTACATAAGGAATCAGAGGGCTCTAGTATTATTGGAGGAAAGGCGGCTTGTTCCTCCCAGCTGCCCGGCTAGCTTAGACCCAAAATAATCACACAGAAACTATATTATTTAAATCACTGCTTGGTCCATTAGCTCTAGCTTCTTATTGGCTAACTCTTACATATTAATTTAACCTATCTCCATTAATCTGTGTATCGCCATGTGGCAGTGGCTCACCGGCAAACTTTCAGCATATCTAACTCTGGCTGTGGCTCAATGGTGTCTCTCTCTTGACTTTGCCCTTCTTCCCAGCATTCAGCCTAGCTTTCCTTGCCTGCCTAAGTTCTGCCTTGCTATGGGTCCAAAGCAGTTTCTTTATTCATTTATGGTAATCACAGCACACAGAGGGTACTCCCACATCATAGTATGAGTTAGAGTATGCCTGGCCAGCCATGGCCCTGAGCCTCATTTTCCTCCTCTGGATCTGGAAGACATTTGCAGGAGAGTACAATAATGACCCAACTCAGAGCTATTGTCTTTATGAGCCAGCTTTCCCCTGCCCCCAACTGAAGTTGTAACTTCAACCCTCCCAGAAACTGACAACTCGACCGCCAAGGTGGCAGGCCACCCAGCCGTGTGACTTGGCCCCAAGACCAGAGGCTTTTTATATTTTCACATTTGTCCTTCCAGGACATGTGGTGCTAGACTCCCCTTCTCTCCCTCCCTACCTCCCGAGCTACACTGAACAGTCAAGGTAAGGAACCAAGATGGGGAGGGGGACAAAGTAGCTCCTGACCCATTATAGGGTGGCAACGGTGCTGAAATCCCCACCTAGCCCACACCCTCCTGAGATTCTGCCTTGAGGCAGGCACCAGGGAGGCCACAAAGAAAACTAGAGGATGAAGAACAGAATCCCCCCCCACCCGTGCACGCACTTCCTGGAAGCCCACTTCCTCCAGCCCTGTGGTCAGACCTCCTACTGCAGAAGGGAGCCAGCCCCACAGGCAGATGGTCTAGGTATTTCTCATGTACTTTCCAGCTCTCCTCCCCAAGCTTAGGGCAGTAACCTCAGATCTTCCAGAGGAAGTGAAAGGGGCCGTGTTGGCCGGCTAAGTGTGTGGAGGGGAGCAAGCTTGGGAACAAAACACCACAAATAAGTAGTATAAAATGATCCTCTTGGATAAACTCTATTTCTTAAAGAAGACACAACCTTCTTTTGGAGCCGGGAGAATTCCTGCTTGTACATTGCAGGACGCCAGACTATGTCTCCTTCCTGGACATGCATGCTCTAGAAAGTACTGTCCTCTCTAGGTAGAATTACAGCCCTCAGACATTTTGTGGTCTCCAGGGAAATGGTTCTGCCCCTCGCAGAACCACCAGCAAGGGTTCTGTAGAGCAAGGAGCCAGTCACTGTCTTGCCTCTTACCAATTTGCTCTTCCATGGCACTTGGTTCTAATTGCACTAAAGCATTCCTGTCTTGGTTTCAATATGAAATGCCCTGCACTAGCTCATGAGCTGAAAACATAGTTATCTAGTAAGACCATTTTGGGAGGTCCCTGAAACTTCAGGAGGGAGAGCTTCACTGGAGGGAGGAGATCAGAGATGTGGCTCTGAAGGTTATACCTCTATCAGTTTCCTCCTTGAGCCATAGTTCCTGTCCACCAGAGATGGGCAGCTCCTTCCTCCACACTCTCCGACCACTGTGATGCTCTCTCTGACTCACAGTAGGCCCAGAAACACAGGGCCAAATGCCCTGGACCAAACCCTCTGAAACCAAGAGCCAAAATAAAAACGGCCTCCTTTAAGCTGTTTATGTCGAGAATTTCATCACAGTAGTGAAGCAATTGACTAGTATGGTCACTTACCAATTCAACTGACAAACCCCAGCTATCTCATCCAAGAGTCTGTCAACAAAGTCTTTCTGCCTATCTGTCAACCTGACCACCTGCCTGCTTATCCCACCAGTGGACAAATGCAAGACCTCTCTGGAGCAGAAAATCCTTGAAACAGAGGCTAGACATGCACCCAACCATACTCTCTGAGAAGTAAAAGCCTCCATAGCTTCTTACAAGGTGATTGTCCAGGGCCCTGATTCCTTCGTCGGGGGACTCTCTGTCCCTTAATACATTGGCACCGTGGCTTCTGGTTCCTTGTCTCTAGGCTTTCTCCAGTAAAGCCCATCTACCTGCTCTCCATCTCTTCCTGATTCAGCACAGAGCATTTGTCATGACCTCGGGGATGTGTCAGCCGTGAGTAATGACCTGAACACCCTCCCTGCAGACACACTCCCTGCAGGTGGGGACCTGCAGGGGCAGCACTTCTTTCTTCTCACCTAAGCAAGATCATAGGGGCTGCAAGGGCTCTTGAGGGGTCCCCTCCCCAATTCATCCCTGACTGGCTTGGAAGCTGTGAAATGGTATTGTCCTTTTCTTCCCACCCTCCATCCTTCCCGCCCTGCAAACCCTGGCCTTCTTCCCTGCAGTTTATTATCCATCTACTTGTCTTCGATCTATCCATCTGTCTGCCCAACCAACCATCTACCTATATTAACTCATTTACTCAATAGTCAGTAATTATTAAACAACAAGGTACCACAGCTGACCATTGTCAGTGAACCACCACTAAGTAGCCCTGATTAAATATGCTTTAAGGAGTCTTTTTTTTTTTAACTCTACCACCAGAAGTACAATGCCTCCATTCATTCTGCATGCTGTTATTGATCATCCACTCTGTGTCAGGCACGGTGCTAGAAGGTATGTGCTAAAAAGAATGTGCTATCTGCTTACCAAGGGAAAGTAAGCAAGCTTTTAAAGTGTGGGACTATTTAAGGATGGTGAAGGGCACAGTGTGTCGAAGAATGGAGTGACAATAACTAGCATTGCTGAGGATCTCAGCAGGTGTCTGGCACCATTCTGAGTACTGTTTATACATTAACTCATTTTCTCAGCACAGCGGCACTTATTCCGGGGATGGGAAGACCAGGACAAACAAGAACAAGTCAGATAAAGCGATAGTCTGGTTATAGGTTGCTGTGCTGGTTTGAATGGCCCCAGTGGGCTCATATGTTTGAAAGCTTAGTCACCAGGGAGTGGAATTCTTTGAAAGGATTAGAAGGATTAAGAGGTGTGGCCTCATTGGTAGAAGTGTGAATTCAGGGATGGCCTTTGACGTTTCAAAAGCTCATGCCAGATCCAATCATCTTCCTATCAGTCTGTCTATCAATCTCCTTGCTGCCTACAAACCAGGATATAGAACTCTCAACTGCTTCTCCATCACCATGTCTGCCTGTGGGCCCCCATGTTCCCTGCTGTGATGAAAATGTAAGCAAGCCCCCAATTAAATGCTTTAATTTTATGAATTAACTTGGTCATGGTATGTCTTCACAGCAATAGAACAGTGACTAAGAAAGTTGGTCACGGGGATCTACAAAGAAAACAAAGGTGAGAAACCTAAAAAGGAGGCTGAATATAAGGGCAAAGGTACCTTCATCCTTTTCTCAAAGCACAATGCAAACAGGGCTTATTATTTGGTCTTCATTGGGTGGCAGAGGGTTGGCTTATCATCATCTACTGAGGATTTGAAAAGAGCCTGTGGATGTGTCTAAACTGTGCCTTTCACTAGGCTGAGGATTGTTGCACCAAACGGTCTTGAGATCCACTTCTTCCTGTAAGAAAGGAAACAGGAGAGAAAAGGGGACAAATGGTCCTGTCCTAGAAGTTTCCAAGAAGTCAACATTGGTCATAGAGCCTAATCAGAAGGGTTGGGCACTGTAAGAGCCCTTCCAAGTGGAGTGGAGTGTGCACCATCCAGGCCAACTTGTAGGATGGACATCTCATACCCACAGCTTCTGGCAGCCTCTGGTTGCTGACCACTCAGAGATGGTCCCCTCTACAAGAACTTCCTACCCTAACAGGTATAAGCAGCTACTAAAGATAGCCCCATCCCATGACTGATTGATGGACAGACATAATGTCCTAGCTCCCCAAGCTGAAGTAGGCACCTCTCAGAAGAGCCAACTTTCTCAGATACCCCTATCGGGCCAGCTGGAACCCTAACTGTAGCACAGAATGACATTCTGTCCTCTGTGCCTTGCTATCACCCTGTCCAGTAAACATCCTGCATGACAATCTTTGTTTCAGGAAATTAACCTGTGACAATGGATCACATTAACCTAGGCCTTTTGATGATGCTGCCTGAGCTAGTCTACCCAGGCAAACTCCTCCTTCTCAGCTAACTCTGGTCCTTATTTGACAACACCAGTACAGAGACCTGCTCACTGTTCCTTCCACACCATTTTCTCAGTATCTCTGTTAACCCAGAAACCACAGTCCAATCTCTCCAATCTGCGGCTGGCTGTAACTTTAACTAACCTGGCCTCTGACTCCATCACTACCACCACCACAGCCCTCGACCCTTTCCTTGACACATCTCTTTTAAGAGCCTGTTTGTTTTCTTCTTCCAGAAGTCTTCCTAGGCTACTCTCTCCTAAAATTGAAGAATCCAGAGTCAGAGGCACTTGAACTCTCAGCTGTTGCTAGTTTGGAAATATTTAATGCATTTGGAGGTGGATATTTGGCCATGCTTGTCGGTTTCTTTGAAGTCTGTATTCAGGAATGAGTGCTCTGCTTCTCCAAGAAAATGAGTGAGAGTAGAGATTCTCCGAGGTCAAATCTTCCATCTGTCTCCTCCATGCCCTCCCTTAGCAACCACTTGATTGCCCGCAGAAATGCCCAGGCAGGATCCATGGCAGTTTAATAACTCGGCAGGAAATCTAGCCACCTACTTCTGTCCTGTATTTCTCGCAAAGTCCTATGAGCACAGTCCCTCCAGAATTTCTGGGGAGCACATAGGACAGCTACCATCATTTCTGTTTCAGGGCTGAGTTTCTGGCTCAATGGCAGACACTTGTCTAGCATGCACAATGGTCTGGGTTCCATCCCAAGTACTGAAGTGTGTGTGTGTGTTTGTGTGTGTGTGTGTGTGTGTGTGTTTATCCATTGTAATACTGTATAAATGAAGATCCTACTATCAAAGAGGTAAAGAGGTAACAACCTAGGCCTCCTTACTCCTAGTCCATAGCTCCTTCCGTCACACTTTGCAGAGGGGGGGCAGCCCTGCCATGCGTGATGCGTGGGAACCGAAGAATCTGGTCTGCAGTTGAGCATCATGCTCCTGGCAGGCTATATGGCCCTCACCCACCCAGGGGGGCTGGATGATGCTGGCAGGCATTTGCGGGGGCATTCCAACTGCCATTCTTTTCCCAGATGGCCATGTACAAAGAGCTCTTTCAATAGGCATAGTCACCAGGGAGGCCTAGGGAGCCACAGCCACAGGAAGGACCTGCAGAGTCCTCCAAAGACTAGACCCATCTGCTGGAAACAGGGATATAACCAAACACACAGGACTTCATAGCACTCAGCAAAGGCTCTGGTCCCTCCTGACCTCTCACTTAGACCCTGGTGAGGACACCAAGGATCCACAGACCCCATGATCCTCACTAAGGTAGGAGAGAATACCCTGAGGACCATTCTCTGGTAGCATGTGGATGTTTGCCTCTGGTTGGTGGGGGAGCCCTGTGAGAGCCCATCCTTCCTGTTGCAGTGAGGTGCACTGAAGGCTCCCATGGCCAGCTCTGAGCGTGACTGAAGGAGCCTCACTTTCCTCTGGCAGATTTTGGGACTGGCATTAATATCAATAATAGATAACAGGAACAGCCCTGACCCTGTGCCATGCTACCCCCAAAGATGCTATTCAGGGCCTCGTAGCACCCCCATGAGGCAGGTAAGTTCACTGCACCCTTTGCACAGGGGCAAAGGCCAGGAGGCAGGGAGGAGGAGAATAACTTGTCAAGAAGACCCCGGAAAAGGGAATGGTCCAGATTCGAATGCAGGCCGCCTTCGTGTTTAATATCCTTGCTGCAAGGCTGGCCACAAGCTCAGGGTATTCTTACTCTAAAATACAACTAGCCCACTTTCCTAGCCCTCTACATGCAGGTTTTGATGATGGCGTCAGGTGAGTTTCCGGCAGCAAAGGCTGTGGGTTTATGGCTCTGGTTCGAGCTAGTGTCCGCTGCCCGCGAGGTACAGATTGGGAAGTGGAAATGGCAGCAGGGCCCAGGCAGATCTCTGGTGATCGCGCGGGAGGAGTGTAGTGGTCTGAGAGCGGGGCCAGGGCGCACAGCCAGGCATATTGCACTCGGCACCAGCCGCCCACTGCCACCGGCCTCTCTCAACAAGACAAAAACTGTAACACGCTCTGGGCGCCCAGCTCCGGACTGCAGGAGGCGTCTGAGCGAGGATGTGGGGGCGGCCACAGATCAGCTTGCTCTGCAAGCCACATTTGTACCCACGCAGTGACCTCTGCTGGCCCTGCTGGCCCTGTGCATCTGGGAATGGCCTCCTGGGAGGCAATAGCCTCCGAAGGACCAACTCTTCTACCTCAGGGTGCTTGTGTTTGGAGGAATAGAAAGCCCTAACTTTGTCCTCAAGCCAGACCTGTCCTGTTACCTTCACAAAGTGGGAGGAAAACAGAACCCCATAGGGATGCTGAGATACACAGGCTGAGCTAAGAGAAGAGGAATTCTGTCTGTCCGTATTGCTCAAGGTTCTGTGTACACCCATTTGCTATCTCTGCCACTGCAAAGATAATCCTCAGGCCAGCGTCATTTAAGACCTGACTACAGTGAAGTGTGTTGTGGTTCAGATAGATTCACAGGAATCATGCTCCCTCCCCACCAGCACAAGCGAAGACCTCATGCACATGCCCTGAACTGCTCCCTCCTGGCCCCATTGTTACGCTTTGAATCTTCGGCTAATAAAAATCTGCCGCTGCCAATGTAATAAATCAATCATCCTGGATTATTAAATCCAGTTTTAATCTGAGCAAAGCACTCCTGGGTGACCCTCAGGATGGTAGGAGAGGTATCACTTGGCAAATATGGCTACCAGGTCTTAAGTAGCCCATAGGTGTGGTCTCCAGCAGCCCCAAGAATGGGTTGACTTTTGGCAGGCTTTCTCAGGGGCGAAGTTTGAAGAGGGCAACTCCAGGAGAGGGCCCCCACTTGGCACACTGAGAGTGGAGTTTGGAATGGGAGGAATGAGACCTGAGCGTGGAATAGGGCCCCAAGCTGGTGATCCCAAACATTCCAACCTTTTTGGGTGTATATGAACGGCAGTAGGGCTTCCACCTTACCCGCTGAGACTGACCTACCCTCCTTGGGAAGTAGGGTAGACTAAGTCCCTCTCCAGGTGTGGCTCTCCTCCTAATGTGGAGCCCTTAAATTCCCAGACAGGAGACCATCTGAAATCCCTACTGATCCCATCTATCAGGCAGAGTCCTGGCTTCCACCTCCAAAGATTCCTATTCAATGGGCACTGGGGAAACTGGGATCTGTATTTTTGGCCCGTACCCCAATTTAACAGGGTTGAAGACTGCCTTTCCTACTCCAAGGCCCACTAACCTTAGGTCTGCCGAAGAAAAAGCCTGAGTCGACAGCTGGACTGGGGTGGGGTGGTCCAACCTGGAACAGGCTGGCTCTCTAAGGACATCTCAGAGATTTCTCTTGTCTCTAGATGGCAGACACCCTCAGTCAGCTTTGAAAAATCCATTCCCCTCATCATCTTTAGCAAGAGAACCTGTTTCTGTTGAAACTATTTCTTCATCAAAAAAAAAACTGGTCTAATCCTGACTCACACAAGTTATTGACACAAGAATCATACTGTGGACAGGTTTTGGACAAGGAACTCTGAAGGAAATTGGAGGGAAGATGAAAAGGATTACTTTAACAGGTGCCCATATACTCATGACTGCGTGTGATGTCTGGAACTTCAGCAGCCTTCCCTTGCCTGTGGGAAGACAATTTGACAACAAAATCCCTGAGCGAAGAAGGAAGCAGGGAAGAATCCTGTCTTTTTGTTGCATTATGGGGCTGTCAAATTAGCCAACCTTAGTAATACTTTTCTTCCGGAGGTTGGGTTTTGTGTTACGGTAGAAAATATCTTCAAATATACTCAGCCTCTCCAAAGACTTCACACAGTGAGCTACAGGCATGTTTCGTGAAGTAGGAAGCATCCATTCTTCATTCTCACATCCTAAGGCCTGCCAACTTTGTCTTCTAAATATTTCTTGCCTCCATTTGTCTTTCCACATCTTCACTGGCACCACAACTACGGAAGACAAAGCATTTACCTCTCTCTTGGTCCCCTCTTGAGCCCTTCCCTTCTTCCCCACCATGGTCCGACCCAGAAGGTGTTGTCCCTCCTGCTTCAGATCCTTGAATGACTTCCTATTTTTCTTAGGCAACACCGGATGTCTTTTCCCACCTGGTTCTGTACTTTCTTCCTTTTCCCCACCCCTTCTGTTTCTCTGGCTCCACATCCTGCTGCCCCCTCACCCTGCCCACTAGCTCTACTGGCCTCCTTAGCACTTCCTAAGCACCACCGAGACACCCCCGACCACAAGGTCCCCTCTGCCTTTTCCAGCCCTGGCTCTTCCACTGACCTGACCTCCCTTGTACCCTACCCCAATCCCTCCCAAACACCATCAAAGGACCACTTACTGTGGACCAAAGCCTTGCATTCGCTGTGAATGTTTTTCTCATCCTACTGAGCTCTGCCTTTAAAACATCCATCGAAGTCTACAGTTACCATCCATAAGAGTATTTGGTCAGTTCTTGTCTCCTTGACTAGAAAATGAGCTTCACAGGTCAAGGACTCTTGTTCCTGCCTGTCGTTTAACTTCACATGTTAAAAAAAAAAGTGGGAGCATGGTCGATCCTTAATCTATCATTGTCAAGTAAATGAATAAACACACACTCCCTTTGGGGAAGGGAGGGAGGAAGAAGATAGGTTCTGACCATTAGCCCAGGCTATCCTGGAACTGGAACTGACTAGCCCAAGCTGGCCTACAGATCCTACCTCAAGCTAAGTCTAGACTTACAGGTGTGTGACACCATACCCACCCCGTTTAAAACTCCTCCTCGGAATTTTGGGCAAAAACTCTTGTTCAGATCATTGATCTTCTGCACAGAGAATGATTGTGGCAGATGGGACTCAGGAAGTGTTCATACAGGTAGATGGAATTCCTATGCATGCTCCATGTGGGTTCCAAGAATGGACCCAGAGTTAACCAGAGCATGGATCATGGCCTCACAGGGTTACTGTCTGGTTAGTTTGTTCAGTGTTTACCTCCCTCTCACCGTTCCTGACCCAGTTCCCCATCTGTTCTTTGGGCACTAACAACAAGACCATAGTGACAGCAGGACATGATGGGACTCCATCCCCTCTTGGGGGCCACCTGGGGCTTTCCTGAAGCTTCAGTCTACCAAGACGGAGACCATCCAATCGGTGCTGACCAGAGGCTGGAATGGGTAGCTCTGAATGGTCCTCATCAGTCAGTCAAAGCACGAAGGCCCCATAGAATGTTTCAGTGTACAGTAGATGTCTCATAATTGCCTCATTTTCTCCCAGGATGATCTACAGCCTCAGAAGCAGATCCTTTCAGGAGGATAATTAGGGAGAGATTCAAGTTCCACCTCAAAAAAACAAAAATCCTATGACTGGTCCTTAGCTCTCACCTTCAATACCTCCTGGCTCCTCTCTAAGGAGACCAAGTTCCAGGCCAGGGTAAAGAAGCTGAGTCCCCGCAGTGGAGCTCAGGGTTCACAGGAGTCTGAGGAGCAGCTCAACAGCTGAAGACGAGGCACAGACAGCCCTTCCCAGTTTCCAGGAAGGAGTTGAAGACAGAGCTGACTGGGATCTCTGGAACTCTTCCAACAGTGGAGCGTGAGTTTCCAGCTGGGCACAAGTTCCTTAGGCTGGCTGGACACTATCATCTGAGTTCCTGTGGCCACTGGTGCCCTTTCTGTCTTATTCCTTCACCTCAGATGCCCCACGGTAAGGGCCCTCATCAGAGGGGCTTCCTACACACTGGCAAGTACAGTGACCTGGAAATGCTGCGCCTCTTCCTGAGCTCAGGTGGCTGATCTCAGTCAGGCAAGCTGCTGGCAACAGCCAATCAGGAGAGAAGAATGTACAAGACACTGCTCTCTAATCTCCCAAATGTGCTCTCCGAACCTCCTCTCCTTTCTACATCCTCTTCCCTCCTTTCTCCTTGCTTCTCCCTCTATCCCTCTTCTCTCTCTCTCTCTCTTCCCCTCCCTCTCTCTCCCTCTCTCTCTCCTTTCTTTACAGGGTCTTTGTACATTTAAACTAGGACAAGAACGTTTTCCAAAGTTCTAAAATGTCCTTATATTAAGGAAAATGTTGGGGAAAAGAAACTCAGCCTAATTTCTTTAAAATGCAAAGCAGATAGGATTGCTATTACCCCCACCCCTGCCCCCATCTCACCTCAGAGGAGAGCATGGCCCTGGCTCACATCAAGCAGCAGGGTCAGCATGAACATGTTCAGATCCAAGCTGTCAGTCTCCCATCTGATTCCCGAGCTGCATTCTGTGTCCTGCATTCTGCTTGGCCAGTGAGATTAGGGCACAGAAAGTGCCTTTGAAATTAAAATAACACTTTCTCCAACAGCCCCAGGGTGCTCCTTTTCCCCTTGTCCAGGCTGGACCTCCACTAATCTCTGCTAACTCGTGCAGATTGTCCCCACAGCAGAGTTGTCACCTCGGGGGCTCCCATAGGCAGAGGCAGCTTGAAGAGCATTGCACTTGAAGCACACAGAATCCTGTGTCCTTGTGAGCAGGAGAACAGGGAATGACTCAGGAAGGGTCAGTTCTGCCCAATGAGAGTAAACAGGGAGGCAAGAGTCATGAAAATTCATTTTCCGGATCATTTTCATAATCTGATGAAAATGACAAAAATGTACATTCACAACAAACTTAAAACTCACACACAATTTTAGTGAGTCCATTGAACTCAGGCTAGTAATCCTATATTTTTGGTATTGATCTTTGATCCTATATCACCCTCAGACTCATCCAAGCGAGACCATATCCTGAGTCTCAGGCCTGTGAGGGCTCTGCTCTGATCCCCTCTCCCAGGTCCTCTGCTCACAACTGTGCCACTCTACAGAGCCCTGGGACCCAATTCCACGGCCCACATGGGCCCCTTCACCTGACACATTCTCTGAAGGATAGGTCTTACCACGTTGCTAATCACCAGTCCCATATGGCATCTGTTGGCAGAAGATTTCAGTGTCCACACTGTGTACATGGACCCTGCAGGAGACAGAAAAATGCAAAGATGTCCCCACCCCAATCCCAGGAACCCATGAACACATTATTTTACATGGCAAAGGAGGTTTTGGAAACATGATTGCATTAAACATCACAAAGTGGAGAGCTTATTCTGGATTATCCAGTAGGTACAGAATAATTACAATAGTCTTCCTAGACTATTCCTGAAGAGAAGGGATGAGAGCTAGAGATTTGGAGATTCCCCATTATTGGGTCTGAAGGCAGAAGCTGAGAAGGCAGCCTCTAGAAGCTATAAAAGGTAAGGCCATTGCCCTCGATCCTCCAGAAGTAATGTAGACCTACCAACCCTTTCCATCAGCCCAGTGAGATCCAGATTTCTGACCTACAGAACTATAAGAGAATAAAGCTGTGGGATGGGGAGACAGCATAGTAGACAAGAGCACTTGTTGCTATTGCAGAGGACCAAGTTTAATCTCCAACATCCACATGGTAACTCACAGTCATCAGTAGCCACAGTTCCAACGGATGTACATGCATGCATGTAGGCAAAGCATCCATACACATAAAAATAAAATAAGTAAATCTTTAAAAATAAGAGAATAAAACTGCATTAAATTACAATGTTTGCCATAACTTCCTCCATCAGCTGTAGAAAATTCAGACACACCCTCAAGGGGCCAGACAGGGAAGAGAGAGAGAAGGTGGGCAGGTTGTAGACTTGGAGCAAGAGCCACAACAGTGCATGGTGTCTTATGCGCTACATTGGTTACTTCTATTATTGCAACAAAATACCGAACAGAAGCAACTTAAAGAAAAAATATTTATTTGGGATCACAATTTAAGAAGTATGTGTTAGGACTGTCCAAAGCCAGGAAACAGGGAGAAATGAATGCTGGTGGAGAGCTGATCTTCTTCTGTTGTTTGTTTGTTCTATTCAGACTGGGACCCCAGCCTAGCGGATAGCGCCACCACATTCAGGATATGTCTTCTCTCCTCGGACAATGCCCAGAAATGTGATGTGGAATTCCCCTCTGTATGCTGTGAATAGCATTGGCTAATAAAGAAACTGCTTTGAGCCTGTAGCAGAACAGGGCAGAACAGAGCTAGATGGGGGAAACTAAAGTGAATGCTGGGAGAAAGAAGGCGGAGTCAGGGAGAAGTCATGTAGCCCCACCAGAGACATATGCTGGAACTTTACCGGGTAAGCCACAGCCTCGTGGAGATACACAGATTAATGGAGATGGGTTAATTTAAGATATGAATTAGCCAGAAATACACTTAAGCTATTGGCCAAACAGTATTGCAAATAATATGGTTTCTGTGTGATTATTTTGGGGCTGAGCAGCTGGAAACAAACAAGTGGCCTCCTACAACAGAGGTGTATCTTCTAGGCAATTCTAAATCCTGTCAAGTTGACAGTGACTATTAGTCATTATAAGTCACTCCTTGTCAACTTGACACACAAACATCACCTTAAACCATAAAATATACTAATGATAGTGTTTGGTTTTGTGTTCATGTGTGTGTGTCTATTTTTCTATAAACAAGCTCCTTTTAATTTTCATCTCACTTTAGCATATCTCTTATATTTTTATTTTTGCCTGGCATCAATGGAAATGGTATTTTCTTATGTGTATCATAATGCAGTCCTCATTTTCTAGTGGTCTTCTTTTATGTTACAAGGAAGTGATCTTTCATCTTCATAGTGCTCATAATTGCCTTCTTCCTTCATGACTTCTTCCTTCTGACTTCAGCGTATAACACAGCCAAGTCCCAGTGTTCCTTGACTTCCCCCAGGTTCTCCAGTACCCCACTTCTCTGTCCTCCTGCTCTAGTACCCACTGCCCCCCTAGTGGCCTGGATTCCAGACAGCAGGAAGCAGGGAAAACATTCATAGGGACCTTAAGGACCACAGTGAGAGCAGTGTCCCCAGATGATGCCTCATCCTTCTGTCCTATCTTTCTTAAATGGCATTTTTTCCTGCTCGGGACTTTCTAGGTGTCAGTGACCAGCCTTGACAAAAATACCTCTTGCCAGGTTAGGAGCATGGGGATCAGAAAAATAAGTAAAGAGTAAAAAGATGTGAATAAAATAATAAAACAGAACACATAGGATAGTATCAGGAGGGAGTTACAGTGAATACTGAAATTGCCCACATTTAATTTTCCATACACTTTTATACCCCAATACAAAAGGGAGAAGAAGGCAACAAAAGACTTCTTTAACATGATACAAGGGACAACTCAAACAGTTAATTGCTTCAACATTTTGAGACATCAAGTCATTAGTATTCTGTTGATTAGGCAGTGAATCCACACTAGACCAAGTATCCTGAAAGCAGTCACTCCCCAGGTAACCTCTCCTATTACAAAAGAAGGAGCAGAAGTACGCTTGTATACCCTGACCATCTGTCAGCGTGGAATGGATCTACCTGTATGCACCATCTTAATGTCAAAAGAACCAAGGAATCACATCCTGGGTCAGGATGGGTAGCCCTGGTTGTTGTCAACAATTTTTAGCAACCTTCAAACTCTCTGACCAACAGGTAGAAATAGGCTCACATTTTTGGGCCTTCACATCTAAGTTCCCTAGTGCTTTTTGTCCTTTGCCTGAAACATGTCAGTTAATACTCACCCACAACCACTTTGCATTTGCCAAGAGACTTTTCCACACTTCCCCTCTTCTGCAGCAATCTGCTTTCTGTCACTGTAATAAAACCATGTCAAAAATGCAACCTGAGGAGGAAAGGGTTCCTCTCATCTCACAGGTGTCAGCGCATCACAGAGGGAAGTTAAGACAGGAAGTCAAGGCAGAAATCTGGAGGCAAGAGCTGCAGCAGAAATCATGGAGGAACAATGCTTGCTGCTTTGCCTTCTCTTGCTTGCTTAGCTTGCCTTCTCATACAAGCCGGGCGCACCTGCCGAAGGATGGCACTTCCCACAGTGCTCTGGGCCCTCCTGCATCAACAATCAACACAACTCTTCACAGACAAGCCGAACTGGTAGGGGCAACACTTCAATTGAGATTCCCTCTTTCCAGTCATGTCTAGGTTTGTGTCAAGTTGACAGAAACTAACTATGACACTGGTCTGTTGTGTTGACTTCATAGCCCAAAGACACAAGCCACATTCTTCCCTCAAGCAGCCAATAAGCTGCCATCCAAGTTTGCCTTGCAGAGTCCAGTCAGCTCCCTGATCTTTTTATCAAATGACCACATGCAGATAATGGAATATCAGGTCATACACTGTCACACCAAATTAGATTCCAGGGCTCATAAAGGTCTTGGAGTCCCACTGCAAAGGTAGTCACTGACCCAGCCCCATGATCCCTAGGCATGAGTCATAGTTATCTTTTAAGAAACTCATCCATCTGGATTTCAGATGAAACCACATCCATCTAGAGCATCCTATTGGAAGCCCTAAGCCCCAGCACTCTGCGTGGCCTTAGCAGTGCAGGTGGTAGGGAGGTGAGGTTCCCTCCATACACCACTGGGGATATAGTTGGCCTGGGAAGGCTGGGAACCAAAGCCCTTTTGCTCAGAGCTGCCTTGTCTACCTTGAGGTTAGAGGACAACTTGCTGAAGTCCTTTCTCTCCTTTCACCCTTAGGTGGTTCCCTGGAATCCAACTCAGGCCACCAGGCTTGGTAGCAAGCACTTTTTATCAACTGAACCGCCATGCCAGCTCTCCCCTAACAGTTTCTCATGCCCAAAGTCACCTTCTGACCCTTCTATCTGCCCCCTTTTTCAGGTTCCAGTATCATCCTGCTGCCCATGAAGCAAGCCCAGTTCAGTAGGCTCTCTTCTGCTGACCCCAACACATCTCAGTTCACGGTTCAACCAAAACCCAGCCCGGGTCTCCTTCTGTGTCCTCAGATGACATACATAAGACAGTAGTCAGAGCTCCAGACCAGCACAGATGCCTTGGATCCTGTAGAATCCCTTGTGGCACACCACAGAGCCTGTCCTGTAGAGCAGAGAGCTGGCCTTGTGGTAGAAGGACCTGGCCAGGATAGGGAGTCAGAAGGACTCTTTTCTGTCTCTATTCTGATCCCTGGGGAGCTGGAGGAACATTTCCAAGTTCTCATAGGAAACCCTAAGCAAGTGTTTGTTATGCTTCTTTCTTGAATGAATGGCTACAGCAGAGGAGGGTCCAGCTAAGAATCAACTCAGCCTGAGGACACAAATGAATTGAGGAAGACAAGAAGTGATCACTGGAGTGATGGGTACAGTAGTGATATTACAAAGGTAAAGGGATATCCAGAAACTACCAACCAGTCTGTTGGAGGAAGTAGGCCAAGGATACAGTCACTGTATGAGATGGTCACGAGGCTTCTGAGGTACAAATCAAGACCTGCAGCATGTCACTTGTAAAGCTGAGGAAAGGGGTGTCTGGAATACCTAGAGGAGGGGTGGTGGGATGCAGCTGACCCCAGTCTCCCCATCTGAGGGCTACCTCTGTGAGGAAGTTCAGGGAAGAGTCAGGAGCAGGAGTCTACCTTGACAAACAGCAGCTGTGCCTCATTTCTTCCAAATCAGCAACTCTGGTTCTTTGGGCCCCAAGACATTCTTCTCACACACTGGGTAAGAACAACCCTTGAGTATCCACTGTGGCTGTGGTCTGCACTGACCAACCATACCAGGTCCCTGCAGCATGGCAGTCCCTGACTACAGGGACAGAAAATCCACCAGTAAAGCACATGGGCTCAGGCTGTCTGGACAGAGGCCCCACACCTGTGTCATATGGGGCATCCTGAATCTCCCTGGGCCTCCATTTCCTCACACACTAAACAAGGCTCATGAAGCATGGTGGGGATGAAATGACTAAATGGAAACCTCGGAGCAATTCCATCAACAAATGACTATTCTGTGCCCTGGTCTCATTAAGAAAACAACCTAAGATAGTTGTGTAAATGGTAAGTACAAAGAAAGTAAATAGAGAGAAGAGGGATGGGGGCCACATCTCTGAATGAGTAAGCAGAGATGATTTGATGTGGCTGAGCAGGCATCAGGCACATCAAGTATTCCAAGCAAAGGGGTCAGCAAATGCATAGGCCTTTGAGATATTTAGGGATCAGCAAGGAGGCGAATGGGATCAGAATAAGCAAGAAGCACAAAACCGGAGAAGACACCTAATGGAGTCTGGGAATATGGTGGCTAATCTTGGTCGTCGACTTGACACGCCTAGGAAAAGGGAACCTCACTTGAAGAACTGCCACTATCACTGGCCTGTGGGCACGTCTGTGAAGCATTTTTCTGAGTACTGATTCATCTGGGAGGGCCCAGCCCACTGCAGACAGTACCATCCCCAGACAGGTGGGCCTGAACCACGTAAGAGAAGCAGCTGAGTGTGCGCCGAGGAGCAGCCAGGAAACAGTCTTCCTCCACGGTCTCAGTTTCAAGCCTCTGTCTTCAGTTCCTGCCTTGGCTTCCCTCAGCGACAGACTGTAAAAGTAGCCTCCCCAGGCTACAACAGAAAATCAGACTAGGACAGGCAAACAAAGTTTCATGGCTGTCAAAAGGACTTTGACTGGACACCAAGTGTCATGGGGAATATCGAAGGACTTGAAGGGGGAGGGGACATGAGTGAGATGTTTTTCAGGCTCATTTTGGCTACTGTCTGGTGAACAAACACAGGGAGATCCGTCAGGAAGCTACTAGAACAGCTCAGTGTGGTGCAATGGCCTGAAGCGCAGCAAGAGAATGCATGGGACACGGTGAGTCATACCCTGAGCGTGTGTTATAGGTAGAGCAGATGCAATGAGAGAATGAGGGGCTGAGGTCCCCCCCCCAGAGGTGTTAATCTAGACAACTTAAAAATAGTGCTGCCACTAAGACTGGGAAGATGCCCAGAGAATTTGGTTCTATGGGAATGTCCAAAGATGCGTTTTAGACAAGCTGGGTTTGAAATGCCTGCTTGTCATCAGAGTAGAGACATGGAATGGGCAGATAAGAACACAAGCTTAGAGATCAAGAGAGAACTCCAGGCTGGTAGAAGGTCTGGGGTGACCAGGATGCTATAGACAGTAGAAGCATGGGACTGGGTGAGATACTCAAGGAGGCCATATGGCTCACTAGCACATGCAATTCTGAGAACTAGAAACAACTAGGGAGGGAGGCTAAGCAGGAGTTGCCAGCACTGTGAACACAGCTACATCTGTAGCTCTGATTTGTTAAAGGTTCCAATCACTGTTATTGGCTGTATCCATGCAGCCTGGGTCTATAAGAGTCAAGGATGCTACAGAAGGTAGCTGGCTTTTGGGTCTGAAAATCTGATAGACATTCTCCCAGATTAATTCTGCTTCAAACCAGAAGAGAACAAATGAAGCCTATAACCCATGTTATATAACATATCTCTACATACATAGAGATAAAAGATTGGGGGAAGTAGGGAGAAGAACCTTGCCAGGGAAAGATAGACATTTCCTATGCATAAAGGACAAAGAGGAGGGGGAAGGGGGCAAGACACAGTGCTGCACCCAGCAGCCACCCTCTTCACCCAGCTGAATGACAGAACAACCAGAGACAATGAGGAGAGAGAAATGATTTTAACTGCTGTCTTGATTTTAAAAGATCAACTATAATCACATAATTAGGATGTCTTGTTTGATGGAAGGATGAAAAGCCATATTTGATTAGGACAAAAAATAATTAAAGAGGCCACTTAAGAGCTATGCTTTATAACCAGCTGGCCCCTTTGTCTCTCATCCCGAGGCATGTAGAAACAGGTGCCTTATACCTGGTGAAGGTATAAGGTATTGTGTTTAGCTATACAGAAGTTGGAAGGCTCCCTTGAGGACTGTAGTGAGGTGGATTACACAAAGGCAGCCCTCCAGGTACAGAGACAAAGACTCTTATAGCACCAGTCAAACCTGACAATCAGATGGCAAGGTGACAAGATTTCTAATGTATCCCTGATGGAGATAAGAAATTGTCAAGACCAAACTGAAGGACTTCATACTCCAAGGAAAGAGATGGGGGGGTGTCAAGCATGTGGATCTCAGAGCTGGTGGTCATTATAGAGCAACCCAAAAGGTGTAGAGATCATATGTCAATAATAAAAAGGCCACTCACCTTTTAATGAGCATTCACAGATTTCAATTAAACTCTTTGCATAAATTATCTTATTTAATCCCAACAACAACCTTGGGAAGTCAGAGTATTATTTCATATCATTTTACTAATGTGTTCAGACTAGCTAAGAGGTCATTCACATAACTCTTAAGATCTAAGATGGACCTTGAGCCTAGACTGGCTAGGTCTAGAGTCCCCAGACCACCACCTCTCTTCCCAAAGTTTCCAAACTATCGTTCCTCCCATCCTTCTCCCACTATTTTCTTCCTGGAGCCTCTGGCTGGCTCCCAGTTGGTCTTCAAATCCACTGACCTCAAGCACAAGTGGCAAGTACATGCTAGAGGCTCAGTAAACAACTCCTGGATTGAATTCCCAGGAGGAACCTTGACTTGAGTTCACCGATTAGGGGAGTGATGAAGCTCCATCCTACAGGAAGGGAGAAGGCAGGGAATCAAATACTTCAGTGAGTCTTTGATCGATGTAAGGGACATCCCAAGGTAGACCATTCCCCACAACTCTGGGAACTTTGCAAATCCACCAGTGGGTGTCTCTTATGCCACCACTGCCCTCCTTTCATGTTCAGTATCAGCAGAATGATTCATGTGACAATCCCCATTCTGTCACCGCTACTGTTTCAACACAGTGTCAAAGCAGCTGGTCCACTAAATACCTTAGGGTAGAGGACATTTTATGTTACATTTTCCCCTTTGTAACTCTTGTCTGCTGATGGTTGGCAGGGCCCCCTGATGACCTGCTTTATCTTCCGTCATCTTACCCACAAAATATGAGCTCACAACATAGTCTAGGTATAGCCTCTAATCAATTTTCTCTATTTAAAAAATCTGATAATTTCTCATTCATTGGGACTTACAATATCAACACAAGAAACATCAAACAGACTCTACCGACACCAGAGTTATATTTTCAAAGTCCTAAATCTAAATCCAGAGTTAGACATCAGACTTTTAAACTATTGCCATAGCCAAAATATAGCCTGGGGTGTGTTATATACACATAACAAAATATTATGATTTCAGGAGCATTGCAATGACTTATGGAAAGCCCGTGATACACGCTTAAAATTTGAGCAATATCCTAAACTCCTGGAATCTACTATCATGCCATCAAATTCCAAAGTGGTCCTGGGAGGCACTGTGCCAAACATTCCACAGAGTTCAAATAAAATTCTTTAACACTAAATAGCTCTGTTAAAGACTTTCAAGCCCAAAGCCTATGGCCTGCTGGTTAAAGCAAGATTTTAAGAAATAACTCTAAGAATTGCTAAAAATTTCAGTGGCACTCCTTTGTGTGGGGTGGAGGGCAATGACGCAATGCCCACTTTCTCAGCACCAAAAACAGAGTCCCACATGATCAGGATGAGAAGTCCAGTTTCTTGGCTTTTAAGGCCAAGACAGCTTTGGTGAGTTCAAAACTGAAACCACAGAATTTTAGGGTTAGAGCCCATTAAGAATCTCAACATTTTTGTTTTATAGATGAAGATCTAGGGCCTAAAAAGAAAAGAAAATGTCTTGCTCAGCACCCCAGAGCCAGGGCCCTGGAACACAAGCCCTCTAACTCCCAGTTCCTCACTGGGTGCCAGCACCACACTGAGCCCAGAGTGCCATGAATGCCCTTTCCCTGCCTTACTGCCTTAACCTTTCCCTCAGCTTTCGGGCTCATTTAACATTAGTGTCACCGTTGAACATATCAGGAGGAAGGGGAAAGTAGCAAACAGAAAGGAAAGCCATTCCCATGGTTCCCCAATCAAGAGAGCTTCTCTTATTGCCTTCCAGGAGTGGGACCAGTTGGAAAGTGGTGGAGGTAATGAAGCAAAAGTGAGTGGATGGCTCTTGCCAAGAGCTCAGTGTGGGAGAGTGGATGGCGGAAGGGAAGCCCCAAACAGCCAAACCCAGGTCAGAGAAACCGTAGGGACCATACCCCAGCCCCAAACTTCAACTAGTCCACATCACTTACTGACACCCTGGACAGATTCGTGCACAGCAGGTTCTTGGTGTTAAGCCTAGGCATGGCTCTTGCCCTCAGAAGGGGCATGTGGCCAGCCTGCCTGAGTCATCAACTGCACCATGGTGTGAATAAATCGGTGGCTCATCCGTAAGGGAATCTCCTACGTAGAAGGTTCAGGAACTATTTGGATTTAGACAACTCATATTAACTCTCTAGGCCCCAATACCCCTAGCTGTAAAGAAAAAAAAAAGACAGGGGTGGGGGATGAAGTAGAAAAAATATCCCAGGACTGACAAACTGACTTACAGGGGCTGGAGAAGCTTCTGTAGGTAGCAGGTCACAGAAGCTGAAAGTAAAGTCCAGTGTCTTTGCCCACAACCAAGAACACACACCCTTTAGTTTCACTTGAGGTGTGTGTACATTTGAGTAACATCAGTAGCCATAAGAATACAAAGAATGTTGGGTATTCACCCAGAGGCTATATAACACCATCTGGCAGGACACTCAAAGGACCTTTTATTTTGACGAGCTGGCTATAAGCCAGATAAATTCTGTTGGGACCCTCAATCGCATTTGGTTATTTTGTGCATATGGATGTACACCAACCTTGCATGAACAACAATGAGTGAGATCAGAATGTCAGCTAACTCACAAGAACTAGAACTGTCCAATGGTTCACAAGTTCATTCAACCTGAACACAGTGCCTTCATCTATATGATAGAAATATTGAGAACTCATTCAAGGTATGAAAATTAAAATATTTCATTATGTTGTTGTGGGAGCACATTCTGCTCCTTCAGCCAATAACCTCTAAGATAACAGCCCACTTGGGTGTAGTCTCTTATACTGTAAAAGTAGCTGTAAATGTGAGTCCGCCCTCTCTTGCTTCCAGCTCCCACTTCTGGCTGCTAGACTCTATTCCTGTTCACACAGAGGACTGTTATCTAGGACAGTGATCTGTAAGTTTTCCCCTTAAATAAATAACCCTTTTATTATTCATAATTCTGAACTGGTGTGGGATTGTTTTGTGACTTACATTATCATTATGTTACTGGGTTCAAATGGCCACTTGCATCCTTAAGATTTACCCATTGATGGATCAGCTCCTCTCAAGCTTCTTAGCTACATCCAGGGGATCTTAGGTGGCCTCAGACACTTTAACCAGATTCTCCTCCTCTCTACCACTGGTGATCACTAATTTTTCTTTCTTTTATATATATTTTTATTCAGTCTTTGAAAATTTTGTACATGTATACAATGTGCTTTGATTAAATCCACCCCTAGTGCTTCTCCTCGAACTCCTCCAAGACCTCATCACCACATCTCCCTCCCAACTTCACATACTGTCTTTTTAACCACTGAGTCTGGTTGGTGTTGCCAGCATATGTGTAGGTCTTGGACCATCCTCTGGTCCATGCCACCTACCCATGGACGCATCCCTGGGGAAAACTGACCCTCCTTCAGCCATCAGCTGCCAATAGTTGCTCTGCTAAAAGAGGGACTTTGTGAACCTCTCTCCCATCTGTGTTTCAGTTTTGATTCCCTTGACCTTGAACAGTCAGATTTTCCATAGGGGATTCTCCTCTGGGAGTTCATGTGTGCAATGGGCCTGTCATGTCCAAACAACAAGGCTGTGCAACCATCCTCTGCAGCCTCTGGCTTCTATAATCTTTCCTGATAACCCTGTATCCTTGGGAGAAGGGTGTGTGTGTGTGTGTGTGTGTGTGTGTGTGTGTGTGTGTGTGTGTGTGTCTGTGTCTGTGTGTGTGTGTGTGTCTGTGTGTGTGTCTATGTGTGTCGGTGTGTGTCTGTGTGTACATGTGTTACCTTGTACCATTCATTCATTTGTTCATTGACATTGAGTCTTTCTAGTCTTGTTGGCTTTCTCTTAGTCAAGTATCTTGACTATTACTTTCTTACTCTGTTGAGTATGTATCGTAAGATCACAGAACACTTGATAGTCTACTCCCCAGACTCAGCAGGCTTTGAGTCAGTCATTTATAATTGCTTGTGCACCTATGGGTCAGTTAGTGTTAGCCAGGCCTGCTCCTATCACTAAGGGTCCACAGGCAGTTAACTGACCAAAACTCTAAGGGAGGCCAAGGAAATGTGCTCTTAGTTCTTGCAATGTCATGCCTAGCTAAGAACTGTGATACTAAAGAAGAGAAAGCCAATATTCAGGAACAACAATTTCGCCCTATAACAGCTGGCTGTCATTGAAGAATTTTGAGAAGGAGAATGACAGATCAGATTTGCATACTGCAGCAGCCACTCTGGATGGTGTGTGTATGAAGACTGAGTGATAAATTTGTGGCCTCAAAAAGACTGTGAGTTAGTAATCTTTCCTATCAAGGAGAGTATGTAGCTAACTGTCCTCTCCCCAAGCCCTGCCCACGTGCACTCCAATTTGCTAAGAAATAGGCTGGCATCCCCACCCTGATAAAGCACTAGACCACGAAGAGAAAGGAAGGAAAATGATCCAAAGGCATCTGGGTCCTTCAGACTGTTCACAAAAGCCTAACAGAGATGTCTCAGAACAGGCAAACCTTAAGCCTGTGTTCACTAAGAGACACCTGCTCCATGGGAAATACCAGATCAAGGGGTAGGCTTGGGTGGGACACAGCTGACATCCTTTGCTCACGGGATAAAGAGGCAGACCTCTCTCACCCCAACCCAGCCAAGGCAGCTTTATTTACAGTAAGAAAGTTTGAGTGTGACTCAACTCACTCCAAACATCACAGCTGTTTTCTTTGTATTTTTGTTTGTTACCATGTTTTTAATGCGCCTCTCTTTTTAGAAAGGAGGATAATAAAAAATAAAAAGCAAAACACCCAAATGACTTGTGTGTTGTATCTCCGTTGTCAAGGTGAGGCTCCTAAACAGAGAGGAAACCAACTAATTCTTGCTAAGCCCCAAGGAGGATGCTTTTCGATTCAGAGAAGACCCCTTTCCCACTGAACCTCCGCAACAGGAGTTACCAATATTTGCTATCTGCCTTGGGCGTTCCCTTCATCCTATTGGTCAGTCCTGGGCTCCCTGCCACCCCCTTCTTCAGGCAACCTTTTCAGGTGCCTCCCTTGTGCCAGGACTGAGGAAGCAAGAATGACTAAGTCTTGGCTGGGGGCCTGGAGCTGCTCATACTGAGAGACCTATTAGGACCAGCCTGCTCTGGCAGTAGGAATCTGGCCAGTGTTGAATGTTCACGCGCTTTTGGCAGATGGAGATGGAGGGGTCTGGACCAGAGTGGATGCCTGCAGGGACAGAGCTGAGAAGAGGGTTCAGGTTGTATATTGCAGCCCTCCTGGGGAAAGCCGGGGTGGGGGACAGTGTCCTGTCCTTGCCTGAGGAGAGAGACCCACTACTTTCCAGTGTCTAAAGCACTTCTCCTCTCCCACTTGGGCTCCAGAGATCTGGCTTTCAACCTCACTCACCACTCGGAAAAATCTGTGAATGAGTGGAGGCAGGAGCCGCCCAAAAAGAATTCAGGGCTAAATGGATATTTTCCGTGAGTAAGCCCTCTCCAGCATTCTAGTGGCAATCCACTCCCATGGCCACACCCTTCCCCATGCTAGATCTCTGCCAGAGCTGGGTCCCCAGCTCCCTACCCTGCTATTCTCCCAAGGTTGTCATTTAGGCAAGGAGCTTCTTGTGAGGGTCAGAGAGGCCCCTAAGTTGGGCCTGCTAAGAGACGCAGCCCCCATCTGCCTCCATCAGACTAGATTCTAGTGGTTCTCAACCTTCCTAATGCTGCAACCCTTAATACAGCTCCTCATGTTGTGGTGACCCCTAATCATAAAAAATGTTTCAATGAGTCTTCAAAACTATAATTTTGCTGCTGCTATGAATTGTAATGCAATTATAGTGATATGCAGGAACCACTGGACTAGAAACTGAGCTATCCAAACCTGATCCATGATGGGTTATTTTTTTCCAATTCAGTTTGATTAAAGTCAGTATTACCTGAAACTCAAAACTAATGTTTGTCTATCAAGACTCCCAGATGGCCCTCTCCACCATACCGGCTCTCCCTCCCTGCAGCCCATTGGAACCAACCTAAAGAGGCAGGAGGTGCCATTATCCTGCAGGTCAGGAGCCGGGCCTTCGCAGTGAGTCTAAGGCCGCACTCTGCACAGTCTCAGGGCATCAATATTTCATGTCACCGGAGCTGTCTTTGTTTTTATGCAGATTTCTCGGGCTGCCAGATGGGCAAAAGCTGGCAGCATCATCCATCACCAGGCTGTTCCCTCCTCGGCAACCTTGCTAACTGCCAGAGCCCCACAGGCTGGCCTCAGCTGTGGCCCGTCCTCTCTCTTGGTCTGCACAGTGGGATACAGCCCTATCCTAAACACTGTGGGGGACACAAATGAAGGCAGAGGCCAGCCTCTTGCTGTGGGGAACTTGCAGATGATGGATTTCATGACAAGATGAGAGACAGTCGGTCACTTTGGTACTGTGTCTCATACATTTAATTCTAAGCCAAAAAAAAAAAAAAAAAAACCAAATGAACAAAAAAAAAATGTAGGAAAAGCTGAACAGGGGTATTATCCACAGTGTGCAGGTGGAAAACTGAGACACACTAAGACTAGCAGGATTTCTGGAGGCCACACTTCATGTTGGATAGCAAAACTGATCCAAAATAGCCTCCAATATTCCAAAGTCTCACCTCTAAGCCAATACCACTGAGACTCCACCTGGTACAGCCTGGCTGGACAAGATGGAGGCAGGCAGGCTGCCACAATCTGCATGGTCCCTAGGGTTTGGAGACATTTCTCCACAGAGCTGGGCCACCTTACACAGCCAACAGCCTCTTCCAGGCCATACTAGCCTTTCTCTGACCCTAGGGTTTGAGCCTACATCTGGAGACCTTGCAGTGGCCAGGTCCTCCAGCAAATGGCTTTATCTTGTTCTTTCCTGGGAGTGATATCCCAGTGCTGATACCAGAGATATTCCCAAGTGGCCATCCTGTACCGACATATACACACGAGCATCTTTGGGAACCCGGATGGTGGAAGAGAGCTACTTGTGCCCAGCTTCCCCCAATACTAAATTCTTAGTTAAAGTAACAACATTAAGGTTCCTCGACATAATCTCCTTTCTAAAATTTCTGCTAGCTACTCCGACATTTTGTCCCACCAACCTACTCTACTTTGTCCCTCTGTCCCAGGCTCCTTGACTATGCAGGGACCACATCCCAGTCACAACACTCTGCATCACCTGGCCCATTCCGCACTGCCTGGTTGTGTGGCAGTATTAGTGATAACAGGGGCATGCAGTGTATCCAGGGATGCAGCCTGCACATCCTGAGGTAGAGCTTGCGAAGACTGGTCAGTTGCCCCAGAGATGGTCACTAGACTAAGCCAAAGTCTTCTGGCAAATAGAAATGAAGAGTACTGCCTGAAACTCATTGGGTGAGTTTGGGCGAGTCACGGCCCCCTGTGTCTGTACAAATCAGGAATTGTATCAATGATTCATAAGGCCCTTCTTACCCTGTATCAATAGCCAGTGGCCACTGTTCTCAACTCTTTGCCTTCCCATCCCCTCTTTAGCATAGGGAGAATGTAGTGATGGCTGTCATAGAGGTTACGGCGGGCTACTGACCTTGGCCCAGGTTGCTGTGTTACACAGAGGACAGCACCCAGCCATGAGACTGCAGAGGAACTTCCACACTGAGAAAGGGCTGAAGCAGACCATCCTGAACTCTTAGTCTCAGATTCTGTGATTCGCGGCAGAAGCAGAGCTCATGGATAACTACCTGTGACCTCATTACTTTTTTCAGCCTCAACTCATAAAAAGTACCCAGCAAGAGAGCAAACTCCCTTCAGCGTTGGAGGCTTGAGACTCAGAACAGCTAAGATGAGCACCAAGAGCACACCATTAGAATTCTCATTGGGGCTTTATCTGAGTCCAGAGCTCTCAAGTCTGTGATACTGGATTACATAGACAGGCTGGGCGTTTCCAAGCTTGGATCTCTTCAGAGAAGCCAGGCTCGAATGCATCCTTCCTTCCTCCACACATGCCCAGAACAGCCTTCTCAATCCACCTTCTGCTCTGCACACAAGCTCCTTCTCTGCTCTAAGAGATCCCATCTATCCTTGGGCTCAACATCAGATGCTCCTTGGAAATGAAATCTTCCCACCCCTCCTGTGTTTAGCTTCCTCCTCTGTGACTCAGTAGCAATTGTTCATATTATTTCTCCATTTATATCATCATGGTTCTATCTAGTGCAAGCCTCCCAGGCACAGACCTATATCTTATTGCATTTTGCTTCCCTCTGTTCCCTCCATGCTAGCCAACACTGAGCACTGTACCAGGACATGCAGTAGGGGCTTAGCACACATATGTCTACATGCAAAGAACCTACTTGGTGCACAAATGCCTTCAGACGCAGAGAGATTGGAGCCCATCTATACTGGTCCTGAACAGTAGAAATGGAAACATGACCCTGACATTCAGATCTGGTAGTTTTTCCCTGACCTTGCAGAAAGCAATTTCCTGTTGGCTTCCACCTTTGGAGTCACTCCCCTCCCCTCAGGCCTCCTCTCCCTTTTCCATCCAAGTCTAATTTGAGAACATAATAGTCGGAGTAATGGGGGCTTCTCAAGGGCCCTGCTCTTCCCTTTACCCCAGAAACTGGAGAACAGGAGTTTGGATCAGAAGGCCAAGCCTAGATGGAAGCCCGAGAGGTCTCAGGATCTGATAGGGGAGTTCGTTTTTCATGGCTCAGTGTCCAATTGGTCAGACAGAGGCACTGGGCCTCTGGCCCTGCTCCAGGGCTGAGGACGGTAAAAGATCCAGAGGTCAGTGTGGAGAGCAAGGAGATCAGGTTCTCGGGAAAACACAAAATGGGACCATGTCACTTGCCTGCTTGCTGCAGAAAGGACAACAGAAGGTATATCCAGATGGGGGACCAATGTGATCAAGGAGGTCAGACCTCTCACCCAGGCAACACTGGAAACAGCCATGACGTTGTCACTGGGAAGACTGTGTTCCAAGAAGCTGGACAAACACCAAGGAATGGGGAACCAGGAGGCCAAGCAGGCAGGACTCAGGATTCTATCCTTCATTCGCCTGTCATAAATATTAGCCTTTGTGAAAAGCTTCCTCTGAATAAAAGATGATGGTGATGATAACAATGACACCAATAAGGGAACACCCTTCCCCAGGTGTGAGTGCCCTGCCCCTTGGATTGCAACTCCTTCCTCTCTGGTCTTCCAGCCTCAGGCTCAGTCAAGTTATATAGTTGCCAGCAGGCATTCTAGTTGGTAAAAAAAAAAAAAAATCCATGCCATCAGTCTTGAGTATGTGGTAGCCTGTGTAGATGCCACCCACCTGTCTTAGTTTTCTGTTGCTGTGGCAAAACAGCAAGACCAAGGCAACTTACAAAAGAAAGCATTTAATGAGGCTTATGGTTTTACAGTGTTGAAGTCCATGATGGCAGAGTGAATACACAGCTACAGGAAGAGTTGAGAGCCTACACCTCAGTCTACAAGAAGGAGGCAGAGAGAAAAGGGGGTAGAGGGTGGAAGAATACTGGGGATGGTGGGAGTCTTGAAATCTCGAAGCCCACCCACTGTGACACACCTCCTCCAACAAAGCCACACCTCCTAATCCTTCCCAAACAGTTCCACCAACTGAGGGCCAGGTATTCAAACCTATGAGCTTCTGGGGGTCATTCTCATTCACACCAGCACTCCAGAATACACACCCTCCTTCCTCTGTTCCACACTTGTGTCACAAGAGAATTCTCTTCTGGGCTTTAACCACATCACCTTCAGACTGTCTGCTCTCTGTGCAACACCTGCCTTCCTGCACCCTTTTCTCAGTCTGGATCACTTTTACTTCAACTCCAATGCACACTTGCAAAGGATCTCTCACCGCCTCCCTCAGGCAAACTTAGCTACCCATCTCTGCCCCACAACCACCTGCTGCCCTTGCTGCAGTTACCGTGATCACAGAGCTGGTATCCTCAAGCCTGGATTCCCACTGCAGCTCTGCCATCTCCAAACCTTGAGCAACTGAATTTCTCGGGTGACTCAGTTTGCCCATGTGTAAAACTGGAACAATACTAGAAAGCGCTCCTCTTACTGTGGGACTGAATGCGCTAACACAGGCAGAGCATTAGACTCTGTATCTACCGATTATAAGTGCTTGAAATATTAACTGCTGGGGATAGTGCTCGGTGAGGGCTGTGAAGAGCTCCAAGCTGTCTCCTGCAGATTTTCCCCGGGAACGTGTTTGCACATGCAATTCAAATATTTTCATGGTTTTTTTTTTCAATTGATTCTTTTAACAAGATAAAAAAAAAAAGTAGAGAGTAGAGAAGACATAAGAAATGAGAAAGGGGGGGTTTTCTCCACCCATAGAAAGTCTACTCCTCATGGGGTCTCTAGTCTCTCCTTTTATTCAGCTGTTATTCCAATAGTGCTTGGCCAGGGTGAGCAGGTTCCCTTGAGGTCATCGGTGACATGGTGTCTATCTCTTCAGTAGAAAACTGACGTCTCTGTTGGAATGCCCTCTGGACCATCAGCACCTTGAAAGGACTTCAGGTTTGTGCTCCTTGTCACTCAAACACCCAGCCCAGTATCTGTGTCCAGTAATTAATGTGATGGTTTATCTTAGTTATCACCTGGGCTGGACTGAGAGATGCCTAAGAAAACCAGTGAAGCACACTTCCAGGTACGTCTGTGAGGATGCTTCCAAAAACAGTGGGCATGAGGGTCTGTGAACCCAGACGCAAAGCCCTTCTCCAAAAGCGGGTGGCGCTGTCTAGTAGGCTGGAGGCGGAAAGGGGAGCTCACTAGCGCACGCCCACTTGACCCTTCGTGAGTGGGTATGTCATTTGCTAATGTCACCTGTGGTCATCAAATTCTGCATTCTTCAGTTTTTGAAGAGAGTGTTGCCCAGGTGATGCTCTGGGAAGTTTCTAAGGCCTCAGTCTGGGGCTGGGGCTGCATCATTGTTCTCTCCTGCCCTGAGGCTTCTAGATTCTTGGAGCAGCTACTGCTCTTCCCAGATCTCCAGTCTGTACTCAGCCATGGTGGGACCATTGAACCTCTGATTTGTATAAGCTAATCTAATAAAGTACTTCTTAAAGTGAATAAGGCCCCTCCTCTTATAGTTACATTTACATTCAGTTTGTTCTTTTCCTCTGGAGAACTTTAGCCAACACAGCCAGTTTGAATAAATGAAAATGGAGCCAATTAATAAGTAAGTTGCCACAGTCTCCAGCCCTTCACCATCCCTGGTAGACTAAAATCCTAGTGAATTTTCCAGATACGAGCAGATGAAGCCCATCCAGATGGAGCCCAGACTCCCACAGGAAAAGAGGAACCCCAGTATCACCAGTGAGCCATGCCATGGCCTGACTAGGGCCGAGAGAGGGATACTTGACACTAAATTACATTGCATGCAAAGTATGGCAGGAGGCCTAGATCACAGGCAGGAGGGGAGAGTGAAGGCTGTGTTCTCAACTTGGTGATGACCCTAAGTGCCACCAACAGCAGCTGATCTGTCTGTTTCTGAGGCCTGGTGTTCACATCTCTCTCAGGCCCTTGGTGTCCAGCAAGCCAGACAAGGCCTTTTCTCTGTCACCATCTGGGCATGGATGCCATTCTGGAGATCAAAGTCAAAAACTGACAGCTGAGCCTTGCTGATACACTGTACAGGGCTTTATCCTACTGACTGAAGAAAGACGATTTTTACGTGTGCTCATCTCAAAGCACCCCCACAACTCGCTTGCCTCATGTAAGCCTTGAGCTCAATCCAAGGATCCCACAGCAGAAGGACAGAACCAACTTCTGACTCACAGACACACATTCACATACCACACAAACACACATAACAACAGCAACAATAACAATTTAGGTTTACTCCCTAAGCCCTCTCGTGGCAAGGTCTTCTGACAGCTAGCATTCATAGGGAGAGACCCAGTACCACTGCCCAACTCCATCACCTGCTTGTTATCACTGGCTTTGGGAAATATCCCAAATTAGCGACTAATTCAGCTTCGGGATAAATAGGTGATGTGTGTGGCTTCCATGACAAAGCTGCCGGTTGCCCTTACCCTAGTTTGCCCGATGCCCTGCCCCCTGCAGTCTGCACCCTGCTCACCCAGCAGAGCTCGGTATTCTCTCTTGATCTTCTTCCACACAGAGAGAGGGCCAGAAAGATCCTGTTTCACCCAAGGGATAGAATTTCTGGATCCCAGGCTTCTGCTGATCAGGATCCTTCCTGCCAGTCCTCCTGTGGACCCTGGGACCAGCACATCCCTCCCACTATGGACAGCTGACCCCTCCAGACTGAGACACACCTTCCCCTCCATCACTCCTGCTGGTAAGTGCCGCGCCATGCTCTTTTCCCTTGGCCCACTCTTTGGTCTCTTCAATTGAATCTTAACTCCCAGGCTCCAAGTGGCATTCTCCTACAGGTCTTGAGGCATTCTGGGAAAATTCAATTGCATGCATGGCAACAAGTGTCAGCCAGCCAAGCTGGCTCCCTTCCCAGCATGCTCTTAGGAAGCTGCGTTCTTCTTCTGGTCCGCTTTCTCAGCTGTTTAGCTCGAGGCATTCCAAGAACACTAGCTTCAGCCTGGGCTCTGGCTTTCTGTGAGAAGAAAGCATAGCTGTTCACCACATCCTCACCCACTGTGCAATTTTGCTTCAGAAATTCTTGAGTCCTATTGGGGCTTAAGGAGCTCCCCCAGAAAACCCTCCATAAGCTTCCTATTCGGTGCTCCACATGCAAGCCAACAGAAGAGCAGACCTAGAAGCTAGTGGCAGAACTTTATCCAGGAAGACACTAACTTCAGTGTGTTCTGCTGGACACATGCTGACAGCCCCCTCCGCCCACCCCACTGCCATAGGCAGAGGTCTACAATTCTACTATAGGTGCTTTGTTCCCTAAACGGTGGTTTTGTGTCTCAAGCGATGAATTGTTCAACAAATATTTTCTTTCAGTGTTTCTTCTGTGTTTGAGATGACATATTGTTCTAGGACCTGGGGTGATACAAGGATATGAATCCACCTCCCAAATCTTTCTGCAAACATTGGTACTGTGCCTGCTTTACTGATTAGGAGATTTAAAAGAAAAGAGAAGAAGTAACTATGCCAAGGTTGCACAGCTTAAGAAGTCTTGAGAAGGGTCAGCTATGGTGGTATACACCTGTAAATTCCAACACAAGAGAGCTGAGGCAAGGACAACGTGAGCTCCAGGCCACACAGGGCTGCATAGAGAAAGCCTGTCTTAGAAGGAGGAAGAGGAGGACTCCATCTGCACGTGCCTCTGTCTCCCGTGCTGTGGTGGGACCTGGAGCCAGTTCTGGGGAGAAGGGAGAAGGAAGAGGGAGGAGAAATAATTTTGAAACATAGCTGTGGGGAAGCTTGGAGGTACTCATGAAAAAGAGATGGAAGCATTTGGCATGTTGCCTCCAGTGTCAACATGAGGATGCAGGTCTTGTTGGCCTGGCCCTGGGTCACCTATGCAGGGAAAGGGAAACAAGGGATCATGTGAGAAGACCGGCTGTTGCCCAGTGGAGCCAAGAGCCAAGCTCATTCTCCCCTCCGCCCCTTGATAGATGGCACATGTGTCCACACAGCTAGAACTGGCTCCAGGTCCCACCACAGCACGGGAGACAGAGGCACATGCAGATGGAGTCCCCTACAGAGCTCTACCCGGATGGCCAGGGTCCATGCCAGCTGTGAGGAGGAGTGCCCTGGTAGTTCATGGGGGGAGGGGCAGAAAGGCTTGAGGAGCCCACAGCAGACCTCTAGACGAAAAGTAATTTCTGAACAGGTCATGGTAAGAGAGGGAGCATGGAAGATCAGACAGGGGGCATCATGAGGCAGGTGTAAAAGGCTTTGAAAATGACAGAGTGAGGTGGCGGGTGAGAAGAAGCCTGTTCCAGAGTAGTGGACTAGGGCATCCCTTAGGGGAAGGGAAAGACATAGCGAGCTCAGGCTATCACAGGAGCAAGGAACAACCCTAGGAGTACTCTCAAAACCAAGCCAACAGTTGGGAAATGGGAGCACACTTGTGACCTCATAACTCAGGAAGCAGAGGCAAGAGGATTTCAAGTTTAAGTTCAACCTAGGCTACATGGCAAGACCCTGTATCAAATGATGGTGATGGTGATGATGATGATGATAACAATGATAATAAGGATTCTATAAATAAACAGGCCAAGGCAGCAAAGCCCTGCCTCCAATGAATACCAGAGCCAACTTTTACATAGTACCTGTCATGTGTCCAGAGTTGTCCTAAGAATTCACATGTTAGTAGCCTCCCCATCACAGAGAGGAAGAAGCACAGAGATGAAGCAGCCTGCACAAGGCCACAGGACCAGCTGTCCACAGAACTAGAGCTGCTGGCTGACTTCAGCATCCATGCGTGTGACCACAATGCTAAGCAAACTGCCTCACAGGACAATGAAGGAAGGAAGGGGTAGGGGGTGGTGTTAGGTTAATTTACTTATGATGTATTGCAACTTGCTGCCAGATCTGGGAAGATGAAAGGACCCACCCTAACCCTTGGTGTAGGCTGCCTAGCAGCGCTGGCAAGTGTTAGGGTCAGATGCTAACACAGGGGGGTCTGGTCCCTGCAACACCCCTTACTACCCTAGCCACTCTAGATGGGTAGTAAGTATATTAGAGATGAGCGCCCTCATCTATAAATGAGGACAATAATAGCAGTCTCCCCATCTCAGGTCTGCCTGTTGTGTAGTTCAAAATGAAAACAAGAATATAAAAGATTTATTAAAAAAATCTTTACAAGTTGTGAATTTGTACAAAGTTGTGTGGGACACCAGAGTCGATGGGTGGAGTAGCAGCTGGCTTCTTGCACCTTAATTCCTCCAGGCCCTTCATACCTGGACAAATCTGCCTGAGACGGCAAGTCTACTTTGTCTGTCTGTCATCTCACATGTACTTGGGTCTACACAGATCAAGGGGTCCCAAGTAGGCAGGCAGGTGTTTATTAACAGCAAAGAAAAAAATGCAGGGAGCCAAGGTGACTTCCCTGGTGTTGCACAGCTAGCAAGAGGCAGGGACCACACCCGGGCTCACATTCCTGGAGTCCATGGACATGCTCCCTTTCCAACTGACAAAAATGGCTTTTGTGAAACCACCGGCTCATGACAAGGGAGGCAGGGGTAGAGAGTTGAATAGACATGTCCCCAGTGTTACAATTTCTCCTAGAAATAGTCTTTCTTGGGTTCTTTGGGAATAGCTAGAAACAGCTTCACATTTGGTGGGGGAGGAGGTAGGCAGGAGAAGCTTTACAGGAACATCACCCCCACCTCACTTACCTGTCCTGTCCTACCTGAGGCAGCTAAGTAGGGGTGAGCAGCAGGAAGGGTTATTGTGGCTTATCTAAACCCCTGAGAGGACAAACAACAGGATACAGAGTCTGAATGGGGACCTGGTTGAACTCAAGATGTGTTAGTGTGTAGACAGTGCTGGGCTCTGTCTCAGTTCTCTGCAGGGTCCCTTCTGGCTCCACCCTTCCCATGAGCTTGTTGGGGTGTAGCCTACACGCGAACTCTACGGACTGACAGCCCACAGTTATGTTGGTCACTGAGTTAAACAGAAACCACCTCAGTGAAGATGTGGGCTCCAATGAGCTAGCCCCCCAGCTTCTAGCACTAACAAAGCTGCAAGAAGCCCTGCCATACCCCAAGCCCAAGGCTCCCCCATATTTCCCCTGGCATCTTGAAACTACACCTGTCACCTTAGAGGTAGATGCACCCTTCTCTCCCAAGCAAAGAGGGAGGCAATATGGCTCTTAATGCACAAAACCAGGAGTCCGGGGAAAGGGTCTAGGAGACCTTCCCCCTAGCTGACTCTCAAAGCAAAGTTATCTTCCTTAAGACCAGGAGATTCCAGTCCCCACAGTTACAGTTACTAAACTGTAAACCTCACATTGCTGCTGGAATGATTATCCTGGGCTCATTCTTTTCAGCATTGTTGCTGCTATACAGGATTTAAATGAAAGAGCTCTTGCCTGCATCTTTCCATCCCTTTAGGAAGATAGCTTTGTCCTTGAGCAGTCCTCACAGGGAGAGAGACATGCTGCCCACGCTGGACCCATCGCCGCTCTCACAAGGCAGAGAGCCATGTGACCAGCCATCTGAGCCCCCTCCAATCCTCCTTGTCTTTCTCAATTGCTCCAAGCAACAGAACATGCTCCTTTTCCAAGAGGCAAAAAGATTAGACTGGAGAAAGGGGTCAGGCACCCCTGGAATAGAAACATCTGTGCAGTGTGGGTGGTGCTGCAGGAGTCTGTCCATGTGTATCTGCAGATTTTCTCAGATGTCTTGGTAATTATACATGTAGTGTATTTGTGTCTATGAGTACGTGCACAAGGAGGCACGTGTGTGTCTATGTGTGGCATATGTAGTTCTATGCATACACGTGTGTATGTTCTCTCTCTCTCTCTGTGTGTATGTGTGTGTGTGTGTGTGTGTGTGTGTGTGTGTGTGTGTGTGTGTGTGTGTGTGTGTGAGTTCCCAGGCAAAGTGAATGAACCCACATGAGCATCACCCATGCCAGTGGGTCTACTATTGTGGAATTAGAGAATCATAGGAAGTGTTGAGTTTGGAAATAAAACACCCAGGTGTGAGTCACAGATTCCTAGCATGGACTAGTCACACACTGTACCTCAGTGTCTCCCTGTGCTAAATGAAGACGAGGATCCCTGCCTATGACAGTAGACACAGCCAGGCTCCAACCATGTGTGGACTTGATATGCTTTGTCAATCTGAGTGTAGGCCCCTAGAGCAATCGCCTCATCCACTGTGGCAGGACAGGAGAAGACAGTCTCATCATGCACGGGGGAATAGAGATCGGGTCACAGGAGTCTGCCTCTGTGGCCTCCTCCTCCCTGATCGTCACATTTATCACAGGCAGCCTCCGGAAGGGCTCTGCTACTGCACCGACAAGTGTAGATCACGGTGCCAAGAGAGGGAAAGGAGAAAGGATCAATCTCACCCTGACCCCGACCTCTGACCAGCTGACACATCAGCATTCACAAGTGCTCTGTGATTTGTGCTCCCACAGCACACGGGAGGTGCGCCTGTGTAATGGGAGGCGGGGAGCAAGGAAGTCACCTTAGGTCTGAGGCACCTAAGTCAACAGGCAGCAAAAGGACAGTGTGGGAGCCAGAGTCACCCTGCAACTGAGAGCTCCCTTGAGCCTGAGCTCACAGTCACCCAGTACGATAGTGTTTGGCTCAAGAAAAGAAAGGGACAATCTGGAGAGCCAGCCTGGAGAGAACCGGCAAGACCGGCATCCGGCTGGCCACAGAAGGTGAAAGAGGAAGATTAAAGATGAAGAGCAGAGGTCAGGAATTGATCCCAGCAAGACAACAGTGCCCTCTCCTGTCCAGTCAAAGCAGCACCTCAGTCAGTCTTTTACCTCCTTTTTAAGCAATCCTCCACTCAAAACTCCCCAAGATAATGAAAACCCACTCCAAGATAGTCCTGCCTGGGGACTCCCTGGTCCCCTCCACTGACAGCCATGAAACATCTGACCTTGCCAGTGACAGATATCTGTGTGCTGCCTCTCTCTGGGACCTGGGGTCCTGGGGCACAGTACACACAGTTGTCTTTACGGATGACGTCTTGCAGGCATTGTCCAACTCCCTGACAGCTGCTGCCTTACCTGACTGTGGAGGAGGTATTGTGTTGCTAGGTAACCAAAGACAACCCTGTGGAAAGGCCAAGGAATGGGCTCTAGACCCCATCTGCTTAATACAGCTCAGTGACCTTGCCAAGTTAGACCTGCAGCCCCAGCACCAGCCACAGACATCTGTGTGACTGTTCTATAAGAAGCCTGTGGTGGCGCAGGCAGGAAGTTCCAGGTTTGGTCACGATAGAGACCATCACATCACAAAGACTCATCAACATCTATGCATGGACCACAAGTCCAGAAGTGTTATAGAGTACGGGGGAAGCTGGGAACACCATGATCTGTGCAAAAGCAGTGGAACTAGATCAGACAGACTTTTCAGGAGCTAGAAGATGTGCCTCAGGGCATACAACAAGTCTGTCTGACTCGGGGAAGGAGGAGTAAGATGTGGCATTGAGATGCCCTAGGAAAGTGGGTGGGCAAGCTGTGGGACACAAACAAGACCACCCTCTGGAAAGAAAACATGAACCCATAGTACTGTGCCCTGAAAAGTAGAGCCAAACTTCTTGAGAGTGCTCATGAAGACAGAAGTGTCTCCACCTGGCACCCTCCAGGAACACTTGCCCTTCAGGCAAGGTTAGAAGAGCACCTACACACGCGGTGGCCCGAAGGGAGGAAGCACAGGAACCGTGCCGCGGGGAAGGAGATCCATCTGCACACTGAACGCGGGCAGCACTGTCCCATGCAAGCACACAGATTGAGAGGAGTCGGACATTACGATCCCTTCAGCCAGAAGGAAAAGCTCTGCTTGGAGTCAGAGCAGTTCTACGGAGGCCTAAGCCTTGAAGGGCCCAGGGAATAGGAGCCAAGACTACTACTGTTAGACGTCCTGGGAAATCTCACACCAACAAGCATAACAATGAAAACTCTGAATATCCTCAGCTCTGCCCTCCCTGGGGACCTTTTCCCCACCCAGAGAATGATCCCCTCAGGCTGTGAATCCAGAGAAAGAACCAAAACCAATCTCAGTTCCTATGAATGCCCATTGAAATCAAGTGAATTATCTCCAGAGGAATGGATTTTCCCACACCACTAGGCAGAGGAGGGCCAGCCTGCTGTGACCAGAGGCTGCCTTAACATTTCAGACATTACCAAGCTAGGGTAACATCCCCACTGCCCACTCCTCAGAGGAGCAGCCCTCCTCCAGGGGTCCAGAAACCACAGTCAGCCCCAGGTCCCAGCATCCCCTCTTGCTATTAAGTATTTGCTGATCCAAGCCAACTATCAAGACAGTGTCTTCTAGACCCAACAGAGTTTATGGCATTCCAACAATATATGACAGCCTAATTCAGATCTGCATACAGACCACACCGGTTGACATGCCATTGCCATCGTGGGTGGGGAAATTTTCACAAGGCCCCACCCCTTGATGAGGAGCGATAGGCAGTAAAGCAATAGCTTCTGGGAGAGGGAGAATCAGTTTTCTCCAGGGATAAGCTCCTTCATAAAGTATTCAGTATCAAGTGAACAGCCCTAAACACATGTGTCCTAAACACTAAATAGACTTTGTAGATTATATAGATTATATCTATATAATAATGATTATAGAAGAGGTCATGAACATGAGAGAGAGAGAGTGGGAACATGGGAGGAAGAGGAGGAATAAAAGTAACGTAAGGATCATAAAAGTAATGTAAGGATGTGAAATTCTCAAAATAAAAAAATTTAAGAAGTCTCTGCTGAGCCCTTACACCATGAGCTGCTTTGGAGCTGGGCACCGTGAGTTCCACGCAAGAGCACACGTGCAGCCCACGCAGCCTGCAAAGCACCTCATGTCATTTCCTTTGGTCCTTACCCAGGTCTTGAAGACCAGCGGCAAAACATGCACATGTTTGCTTGCTCTCCTTTTATCCTTAAGGATTCAGCGACATGACATCATGCACACCAGATCTAAAGCGTGCAGCCTGGCGCCTTCTGGCGTGTGTATACACCTGTGATACCACCTCCACAGTAGGGACAAGAGTTGCCCTCCCTCTAAGAGGTCAGTGGAGCCCACTTTGTGATTCCTCCCTCAACCCCAGGTCACTGCTGACACGCTTTCTGCTGCTGTAGATTGGCATTTTTGAGGTTTTGTATTCATGCAATTATTCTATATGTTCCTATCTGGCTCCTCTGACTCAGCCTATTTTCTTATCACAGATGACAACACGGAGGCTTGATGAGATGCAGCAAGCAGTTAGTGATCCCAAAGCAGTCTAGACAATCCAGGTGTCCTGGCTCAGAGCCCAGCATGCCGCCTGCCACTCATACGTACCCCTTGATCGTTCAGTCACCACACACTCACTGAGCTCTTAGGTGGGCTGACTCCTGTGAAATCAGACGTGGCCCCTGCCCTCAGGAATTTGCAATGACTCTTTCCTGTATCTATTCACCCACATAATGAAGAATACTCACCAAATAACCACTCGGTGGGGTTGCATTGTTGGAAGTGACGCTGTCCATCCTGGTCCACTGCAGGTAGCCATCCAAGGTAAATTCTAGCCTTCAAGAACATGGAACAAACAGGAGGAACGCCCTGTGAGACAAAGCCTAAACCTTGGGCACTCGTAAGAGAGTTTAGATGTTAAAGTTGAGCTTGTGGGTACTGTCACTCCACAAAGAGAGCCCAAGAGTACTCCATGCAGCAGGCCAGAGCACAGGGAGGCAACTGAAGTTGGGCCAGCCAGTGTAGGTTCCGTGGATAAGGCAGGTTCTAGACTGTCTCCACACGAGCAGGGAAGGTGACAAAGGAGGGGAAAGTGGACAGTGTTGAGACGGTCAGGCAGAGCACATGGGAAGGGTATGGGGCTGAGATTCCTTTTGCATTTCCTCACGTGAGCTGTGTTCTTCCCAGGAGTTTGCTGTACTGGCGAGGAAGGAAGGAAGAGAGGGCGGAGGGTAGTTACCTACATTTTAAAGATAACCTACAGCTTACAAAGTGATTTCACTGCTACACCCTATGCAATTTGCAATATAATCTTTTTTGGTTTTACCTTTTCTTTTGGGGTGGGATTTTGCACCTGTGAATTCAGGTGCACACGCCCTGTGCCAGAGGGCAGAGGGGACACCTAGGGTCCTGCTTTATCTGTCTCTGCCCTATTCCCTTGAGACAGGATCACCACTGAACATGGAGATCACTTTAGCCAGGCTGGTTGGTCAGCTAGACCCAGCAAGTACTCTCTCTCTCTTTCTCTCTCTCTCTCTCTCTCTCTCTCTCTCTCTCTCTCTCTCTCTCTCTCTCTCTCACACACACACACACACACACACACACACACACAAACCACAGAACCAAGATTAGATAAGGTGGTATGGGAAAATCCATTCCTCTGGAGGTAATTCACTTTATTTCAATGCTCATTCATAGGAACATCTGCACACTGAACACAGTCAGCACTGTCCCATGCAAGCACACAGACTGAGAAGAGTCTGCCATTATGATCCCTTCAGCCAGAAAGAAAAGCTCTGCTTGCAGTCAGAGCAGTTCTACCGAGGCCTTGAAGGGCCCAGGAAAAAGGAGCCAAGACTACTGTTTGTTAGACGTCATGGGGAGTCTCGCACCAACAAGCATGACAGTGGAAACTGCTCCCAATATCCTCAGCTCTGCCCTCCCTGGGATCCCTTTCCCCACCCAGAGAATGATCCCTCAGGCTGCGAATCCAGAGAAAGAACCAAAACCAACCTCAAAAACTATACCGAGGGAAAGGGGAGATGGCTCAGTAAGAGAGCTCACTGTGCAAGTCTGAGTTGGAATTATTGCTCTTCTCACCCATTTCATAGATCAGAAAACTAAGTCCTAAAAGTCAGTAGCTTATTTTAAAAACATACAGCCCCTAAGTCGTGGAACAAAGCTCCAAGCCAAGTAAGTCCCTTTCACCCACACAGCTAACACTTTAGGGTCGCACGTATAGGCCCAGGGTTTGAGGAGCTATCAATTGACTCTGTTCTCAGAAATCTTACACCCAGCTCCATCCTGTCTTCCAGCTACCCTGCCCCTCACTGAGCTTCACACAGGGTGCCTGCATGGTTATAACTTCTGCAGTCTATATACAAGTGGTAGCTCATTGACATGAGCAAGCCAACAAAGGCCACATGTGTGTAAGAGGCAGAAGAAGTACTCAGCATCCTGGACATTCACGGGCATGGACTGCAAAGGGGCAAGGGCACCAAAGAGCACTAATATCCCGTAATTCCATAAGCCTAGCTCCCCACACTCCAGCCCAGTGGGGTAGTGGAGGTAACTCTGGGCCAAGAGACCACAGAGCTCACAGAACTCAGCATCACTAGCTACAGGGCTGTAGGAAGTCACTTGCCCCTGTGAAACAATACAGTTACCTTCTAACCTTCTAACTGTTGCCATCCAGTGGGACAAGGGAATCTGAAATCACTTTGAAGAAACTATGACACTGTACACAGCAGGGACTCCCTGTCCCCTGTAATGTAACTATTCCAAGGCCATGGTCACAACAGATGCCACCTCAGGCTAGGTCACTTGCCTCTCCCTCCACACTCACTCTAGCCTGACTGGCTACAATGCTCTTTGACAGAAACCGCAGCTGGAAGGAACCTGAAGAGAGAATGTTCATCTATGTTCATGCATATCCAAGCCTGTGAATGTTTGTCCTAACCCTACCCCAAATGCCCCTACACACAGGGGGTGAGTGAGGGAGAAAGAGAAGGAGAAGGGAAAATTATTTGTTTGCTTTCCTTTGAAAATTACTCACCTTAGACTAGAGCCAAAAAGACTTCCACTGGCTAGTGACTTCTAAATTTCTTGCAATGTGGAAAAGTCGGCAAACACAGCAATAGATATAATATAATCATTCTTCTGCCAAGCATGTCACATATTATCACATTAGCTACACCCTCAAGGCCCTCCCTCAAGCCGAGGGGCTCAAGGACATGGTGGATTGGCCACCCTACCTCCATCCTCTAATTCTTCCTAATCGAATCCCAGACCTCACCACTTGGTCCAAGAGGTAGTGATGGAGTTGACAGAAAAGGGCAGCGCTTTGGCTATGTTGAGAAGATGTAAACAAAAGGATTTGTAAGGGGCTGACTGTTGGATGCATAGGAGAAGAGTTATGAATGGCAATGGGTGTGGGTAAATGCGGGGTAGAATGATGGACTTCACATGAATACAAAATTACACTTTTTATTATCAAGAATGGGTAGCCTTCTCTTTATGGTAACCTCCTTTATGCTGCCATGTTCGAGGACCCTCCTGTTCTGGAGACACTTTGCTCTTCATAGTTTCTATTAGTAGTTTGTACACACAAAAGTGATATGAAGGAGTGAACATTGTTGAAGGAGTGAACATTGTTGAAAGCCCACAACGTTCCTCCTCAAGCAAAGGCTAAATCATTGTTTAATGCACTGGTATATCAAGAACCAACTGTCTCCTTCTCCGACTCCCATATAATAAACCTCTCCTTCCCCACAGCTTCCAGCAGGCAGCAAAGACTGGGGGTCTCCATGCTGCTTTTCTGACTCCCTAGAATGGATGTGTGTGGATGGAAAGAAATGGAGGTCGCTCTGGTCAATTTTGACAACTCAGATGAAATCCATGAAGAGCCAGGCTATGCCACAGACTTTGACCCAAAAGGCCGACCTAGTAGCAGTCCCTTTCCCAGCTGGAGAGTCCTCATCAGTGACGGCACCAACCTTGAAACTGCCTTCTCCAAGGTCCCAGGAGAGTTCGTGGATCCCCCAGGGCCTGAGCCAGTGGTCTTGAATGAAGGAAACCAAAGGGTGATCATTAATATTGCTGGGCTGAGGTTTGAGACTCAGCTCAGAACTCTCAATCAATTTCCAGAGACACTCCTGGGAGACCGGGAGAAAAGGATGCAATTTTTTGACTCCATGAGAAATGAATATTTCTTTGACAGAAACCGACCTAGTTTTGATGGAATCTTATACTATTACCAGTCTGGTGGGAAAATACGGCGGCCAGCCAATGTGCCTATCGATGTTTTCGCCGATGAGATCTCCTTTTATGAATTGGGTAGTGAGGCCATGGACCAGTTCCGGGAGGATGAAGGATTCATCAAGGACCCTGAAACACCGCTACCGACCAATGATTTCCACCGGCAGTTCTGGCTTCTCTTCGAGTACCCTGAGAGCTCTAGTGCAGCACGCGGTGTGGCTATGGTCTCGGTTTTGGTCGTAGTCATCTCCATCACCATCTTCTGCCTGGAAACACTCCCAGAGTTCCGAGAGGACAGGGAGCTGAAGGTAGTCAGGGACCCCGGTTTCAACACAAACAAAACGGGCCTCTCCCAGACCATGTTCACTGACCCTTTCTTCATGATAGAGTCCACCTGCATCGTGTGGTTCACCTTTGAGCTGGTGCTCCGGTTTGTGGTCTGCCCCAGCAAGACAGACTTCTTCAAGAATATCATGAACATCATCGACATCATTTCCATCATCCCCTACTTTGCAGCTCTCATCACAGAGCTGGTCCAGGAGACAGAGCCGAGTGCCCAACAGAACATGTCCCTGGCCATCCTGAGGATCATCCGCCTGGTAAGGGTCTTCCGCATCTTCAAGCTCTCCCGCCACTCTAAGGGGCTGCAGATCCTGGGGCAGACACTGAAGGCTTCCATGCGAGAGCTGGGGCTGCTCATCTTCTTCCTCTTTATAGGGGTCATCCTCTTCTCCAGTGCCATCTACTTTGCTGAAGTTGATGAACCAGAATCCCATTTCTCTAGCATTCCTGATGGCTTCTGGTGGGCTGTGGTCACCATGACAACTGTAGGTTATGGTGACATGTGCCCAATCACCCCAGGAGGGAAGATTGTGGGTACTCTGTGCGCCATTGCCGGCGTCCTCACCATTGCCCTCCCTGTACCTGTCATCGTCTCCAATTTCAACTACTTCTATCACCGTGAGACTGAGAATGAGGAGAAGCAAAACATCCCAGGAGAAATTGACAAAATCCTAAACAATGTGGGCTCCAGAATTGGGAGTACCGACTCTCTTAACAAGACCAATGGCAGCTGTTCCACAGAGAAGTCCAGGAAGTGACCAATCTGGGACTTCTAGAGTCTCAGAACCTCTGTCTCTCTCCCTCCTCTCTGTTTTCCCCAAGACGAAGATTATGCTTTGTGGCCAACAGGCCATCTCTGACTGTGAGCTGCTTTAATAAATCCATATTTCTGTTCTACTTTCCGGGGCTGTTTCTTCACAACCCATTACAAGATTTCTCCTCCTTTCCTGTGAAAGTCATAGTCCAGTCTCTGCACTAGAACTATGGATATTACCTATTAGTATGGAAGTGCAGAAGCCAAGCCTGTCCAGTCCTAGCCAATCAGAATCTACTTTTTAACATAATGATTTAAAAGTATGGAGTTGTTCAGTCTTCCTTAGAATGATGCATATTGAAAGACCAGAACTGGACAGAGGAGGTGAGTAAAATGCTTGCCATGTGCATGTGAGGACGTGAATTTGAATCCTCAGCATCTACATAAAGGCTAGGCAGGTATGGCCTAGCGATACCATCACTAAGGAGACAGAGACAGGAAATCCCAGGCACAACTGGCTAGCTAGACTAGCCTAATGGGCAAGTTCCAGTTTTAATGGGAGGCCTTGCCTCAAAACAGAGGATGAAGAGTGTTGAAGAAGACACCTGACATCACATGTACCTGCACATTAATGTCTACCCACATATATGCGAACTTGCATACACATATATACATAGACCACATATGCAAATAAAAGAATAAAGTGAAATTTGAATAAGTAAAATAAAAGGCCAGAGCTATAGCAGTGAATTGTTTAGTAGTAATGCCTGTTTAGCCTAATCAAGTCCATCCACTGACATCAGGTCAACCTGTACAGCATGTTTGATGATTGCCCCCTTTGCCAGCCTGTCTGGCAGGAATGAGTATATTCTAAACAGGCAGTTGCGCCCCTCCCTTTGGCTAGCAGACTCTTCAAAGTACTTCAAGGAGCTGGACTCTCACTCCAGGAGTCTCACATCAGGAGAAGGAAAATGCTGAACTCTGGCACCAGTCAGAGGGAGAACTGGTCCCCAGAAAGAGATTTACAACTTGCCAAACCATCTTGTAGGAGAGACTGGAGCAGAGACAGTGATGGGTCAGTGACCATCAGGACCACACCTTAACTGAGATTGCTTAGCCATGCAAACTGCTGGCCCTCTACTTAAATCAAAACCCTAAAGACTGACTCAGATGGTCACTGTATATCTTTCTCCACCTTCCCAACGTAGCCACATTATAGAAATCTTTTTCTGCAAAACCACAATTCTTACCTCAAAGGGGATAAGAATTTATTCCAGAGCCAAATATGAGTGACTGTGGCTTAAAAGCACAGATTTGGGTTATCCCAAATTTCATATTCCAACATAACAGCAGTTTCATGAAGTTGTATCACAATAGAACATAGAAAATCACAAATCAAGACATTTTCAAACACGTTGGTGGACATACCAGATAGGGCATTCCAGCAGAGCTAGGACATGTCTGCCACAGGCCTTAGACTTATTTGAGGATACTCTTAGACTTTGCCTACAGAAACCAGTAGTCTATAAAGTCATGGCCTGAATGTGATCTCTGGAACCTAAAAGGCTGGCAGAGAGAACCACCCATGTACATTATCCTTTCGCCTCCACATGAGCATCAAGGCCCGTACACCACATACACACACACACACACACACACAACTCAATAAATATATTAGTTACTTTTCTATGGCTATAATAAAACACCATGACCAAAGCGACTTATAAGGATGGGTTTGACTGGGTTCGCAGTAGATGTCAGTCTGGTGGCAGAGTTAAAGCATGGTAGTCGGTTGGCCGGAGCAGCAGCTGAGAGCTCACATCTGGATCCTCAAGCAGGAGGTGGAAAGTTAACTCAAAAGAGTCTTTTGAAAAACTTCAAATTGCTTCCTCCAGTAAAGCCACACCTCCTAATCCTTCCCAAACAACCACCAACTGGGGATCAAATACTCTAGACTTATGGGGTACATTGCATCCAAACCACCACAATAAATAAATGTTAAAGAAAAAAGTTTTACCTTGATAAACGCAAGCATGTTAGGTCAGACCCAGGAGTAAGCAAGGAATGGCTATCGAGGGTGCTAAGGACAAATTGTAACCAGGCTATAGGCCTGCAACACTACAGCTTTTCCACAAGCCCTGAAGTGTTAATCTGCTCGTCGGCTTCGCAGGAGGTTCAGTGAAGGGCATGGTTTCTCCTGGGAACTTTCATTCACACGCCATTCAGTTGGCTTTTTTAACTGGCTTATTAAGGATGAAGGGTGGAACCCAGCTGTTGGGATGGCAGGAGCACAGGCGCTGATTCCGGTGGCCCTGGGAGCACTCCCATGTTACAGATGGACAAACCAACATGCTAAGGTGACACAGGAACAAGGGCAGTTCATTTCCTACCCTGAGTGTCACGTTCTTTCCCTCAATGGAGAGGGTTCGGGCAGGTTGGGCAAAGAGTGAAAGGAGTCTGAAATTGATTTTCAACCCTCTGTCCAGGGACACTTGTCCCCAAACTCCTCCCAGCCTATGAGAGTGTTACATTCCCTGCCCCCTTGGTTCTCAACACTTTCCTTAGACAGTGGACAGGTCGTGTGGTTTTGTGTGTGTCTGTGTGTGTGCGCGTGTGCAGAGGACAGCTTCAGGAACATAGACAGGTCTGGCAGCCTCAGGATTTATCCCCCTTAGGGTAGCCAGGAATTGGCCAGTAGCCTACGGAGCAGCTGGAGAGGAAAAAGCAGGCATGTGTCCAGAGGCCAGGCTTACCCAAGGATGACTGTCAGGTCAGGCTGACATGAATTAAAACATGGCCTTCCTGAAAGAGGAGATTGATCAGCCCACCAAGCTCCCAGGATAAGAGAATCAAAACCCAAAAGGACAGAGAAGGAAGCCTGCACTCTGTCCCTCCCAACTGTCCCAGTATCCAAACACTAGCCATCTAATAAAGGTAAGCTGGTGCTATGCCCCTGGGTCCTCAACGGCTCCACAGTTCCCCTGCGCATGGCAGAATTCTTCAGAAAAACAGAACCAAAGGCGGGCAGGTAGGTGACTATGAAGACCTGCACATAAATATTTGCATATGGACGCTCACACACACCTGCAATGTTATATATGCAGTAATCTTTCTATGTATGACAGATACCTTTCAAGACTTCTAGGAAGGCTGGTAGCCTTCAGGATGAGCAGGCAATCTGGGAATACAAGAGAACTGGTTGCGCAGTTCTGGTATGGAGGCTGGCAGGTTCAAAACCCAAATAGAGCCCTCAGAAGCTTCTTTGTGCGTTGGGTTACAGTTAACACAGGAACTCACAAGTGGACGAATTGCAAGAAATAAGCGTCTGTGGAGTACTTAGACATCTGTATCACCCGTCCTTCCCACAAGGCTCAGGGAGCATCTCCGAAGACGGGTGGAGATAATTCTAAGAGCCGAAGAGGACGAAGGTGGAGCAGTGTCTCCTGGACATGACAGGATGGCTGCACAACTGGACTCACACTGGTTGGCTGTCCAAGATCTCACCAGCCGACATCCCAAGGTCGAGTGAGGAGACCCTCACGAGCCACCACTCTAGCTGAAGCACTATGGACAGGTGGTGGCTGCTGGAGAATGAATGACATCTGCTTACTTTGGGGGTGTGGTCGCTAGTGAGTTGACTGTGCTCCAGTGGAGGTCCCCACACCCATTCATACATAGGCAGCCCGATTTTGACTCAGTGGGGGATATTCATAGATGATAGCTAGCTAGACAGACAGACAGATAGATAATAGATAGATGATAGATGGACAGATAGACTGACAAACAGACAAAAAGAAGGAACTGGAAAGATGACTCGGTGTTTAAGATAGCTTACTGCTCTGGCAGAGGACCAGAGTTCAGGTCCCAGTTCCCAGGTCTGAAGTTCACAATCCTCTGTAACTCCAGTCCTGGGAGATCCACTGCCCTCTTCTGGCCTCTGTGGGCCCTGCGTACACACACACACACACACACACACACACACACACACACGTACACACGTACACACACACACACACACACATACACACACACACACACACACGTGTAATTTTAAACATTTTGAACATCTAGAGGGTTCTGAGTGGAAATTTCTAGACTTGAAATCAAAGACCTGTCTGGATTCTTACTAATTAGGTAATTTTGTCCTCAATGGACTAGTTTCTTTAAATGGAAAACAGAAATCTAAATTTAATGGGGGAGTGCTAGAGAGATGGCTTAGCAGTTAAGAGTATTTCATTGATTGCTCTACCAGAGGATCCAACTTTGAGTCCCAGCACCTACAAGGGGCTCACAAACCCCCTGTAACTCTAGTTTCAGGGGCTCTGACTCTCTCTTCTGGCCTCTGCAGGCACGAAGTATGTGTGTGGTACACAGACACACATTCAAGCTCATACCCATACACATAAAATAAAATAAAAGGAAGAATAATTTTAAAAAAGAAAAACTGTCTCACAGTGAAAATTTCTCCTCACTCTAGCCTCACCCTCCCCAGGGAGCTGAACAGGAAGCACTCCTTTTTATCCTCCTTCACTGAGTGGCCAGGAGTGTTCCACAAGGTCTTCCACGGGCAAAGAACTTGTTCTTTCTTTTATCTTTCTTTTTCTTTCTCTCCACCCCAAGCCCCAGCACCTCTGAGTACTAGGGAATGAACTTGGGACCTCATACATGGTAGGCAAATGTTTTTATCACTGAGTTACATCCCAGCCCTCCTTTCCCTTTGTATCTTGAGACAAGGCCTAATTAAATTGTTCAAGCTGGTTTTGCACTAACTTTTGTTGCCTGCGTAGGTCTTGAATCTGCTATTGTCTTGGCCCAGCCTCCCGGGAACTGGGACCACAGGCCTGTGCCACTAGGCCCGTGTGTGAACTCCTGTCTGGGATCCATACACTCTATGTCTTCAAACTTGCTTCTAAATATAAAATGTGGCTTGAATTACACTTATCTCACCAATCTGTAGGGAGGGCTCAACATAAATTAGTGAGTTGTTACTCTAGAAATGCTTTCCTTTGGAACTGATTAACAGTTACCAAATGAACTTGATTTGTAATCCTAGTCAGATCCAGACCTCAGCAGAAGGAAACTAAGTCTAAGGACAGAATAAAATTGCTTCATGGACTTGGGAGATGTGTAAGTCAATAAAGTGTCTTGTAAGTACAAAGATGCAAGTTCAATACCCAGAATCCATGTTTTGTTTTGTTTTTTAAATCCAGTATAGTAGCATGCACTGATAATACCAGTGCTGTGGAGGAGGCAGAGGCAGCGGATTCCTGGGACTTCCCTGTGTTGATATTTTATTTGTGCTCTAACAAAGAAAGCTTGTCTGAAGATCAGAGAGTGGAGTTAGCCACTACTTAACCACAGAGGTCTGGAGGTCTGTACAGACAGACAGGAAGTGATATACCTGGGTGGAGAGAGGAATATAAGGCAGAATGAGACAGGAGCTCAGCCCTTCTTCAGCTGAGGACTTAGCAAGGTAAGAGCTGTCTGTGGCTTGCTCCTTTCTCTCTCTGATCTTTCAGAATTTGCCCCAATGTCTGGCTCTGGTTTTTTATTATTAAGACTAATTAGAACTCAGGCAACACTGTCCGTCAGCCTACTTGGCAGGTTCCAGGACAATGATAGACCCTATCTCAAAAAAGAAAAATAGACAATCTATGAGGAGTGACATCAGAAGTTATCCAAAATGCACACACATACATGTGAAATAATAAATCACCCAATGTAGGATGCAGTCTGTAGTCAGAGTTGGGTTAATATCGTGAATAATAAGCAACTACCCTGCTTTAGCTGCTTTACATGGGTGGTTCTTATTTCATCTTAACTACTACACAGTAGACATTATTTCCACTTAACTCATGAGAAACCAAGTCTTCAAGAAACTAAGTAATTTTTTTTTTCTGTGGCACAAATCAGAAGATGTGGGCAGTAGCCAAATTATCCTCTCCCACCCTTGGTCAGAAATCTAACACCTGTGTTGTACAAACCAAAGGTGTTATGGCATAGTCCCGCATAGCTCACTCCCCAAGGTCCTGGGGCACTGGACAGGCCAGTTGGAGTCACTAGCTGGAGACAGCCTCTCTAGGACACACTAGCATTTGCTGGTCTGAGAAGGGCATTTTACAAGACTGAATCACAATCCCTTGGGCACAAACCCAGTGTGGCCTGGCACCTTGGCCTCAAGCTAAGACAGTTGCTCACACAGCCAGCTTCCCTGTGCTCCTCACAGGCCTGTCAGAAGTTGTCCCTGATGGCCTACTCTGCCTTAACTCAAGTTCTCAATGGGACTCCACAAGCTGGGGTAGGAGTATATTAGGCAAGTGACAGAAACTCAGCCCAAACTAAACCAATTTTCTTTCTGATTGTGATGTGGGAGTCCCCTCTGTGTGCTGTGATTACCATTAATGAATAAAGAAACTGCTTTGGACCTATAGCAGGGCAGAACTTAGGTAGGCAGGGAAAGCTAGGCTGAATGCTGGGAAAAAGAAGAGCGGAGTCAGGGAGCCGTCATGGAGCCGCCACTGGAAATAGACGTGATGAAACTTTGCAGGTAGGCCACAACCTCGTGGTAATACACAGATTAATAGAAATGGATTAAATTAATATATGAGTTAGCCAATAAGAAGCTAGAACTAATGGGTCAAGCAGTGATTTAATTAATGCAGTTTCTGTGTGATTATTTCAGGTCTGAGCTAGCTAGGGGAACGGAAGGAACAAGCAGCCTGGAAAAACAAGCGGCCCCTCCATGCAACATGATTGTGTGATTCCCATGACTCAGCCTCAGTTCTCAGTCCTGGGAACTTTAAGATGAAGGCCAAGAGCAGGGTGGGGACTCAAACTCCACTTCAGGGCTCCTCCCATCCGTGCTCTGCGGGGCAGCCTCCATACAGCCTGAAAAGTACATTCTCCATAGAGCAGGGGGACGAGCAGCCCTCAGTTCACATCTGCAACCCGCTGAGCCAAGACAGAGACTACATATGTATATACGTAAATATTTGTGTGCATATATATTATTTAGTATATTTTATACAAAATATAGATTATATTTTATATAAATATATTTCCCTTTGTCAGCTGATTGCTCATTTAAAAATGTTAACATTAAAAGTTGATATTGTTGTTTTAATCCAGTTATATTCAAAGTGCCTGTTTTTAGCATACAGTGGGTATTTAATATCTATTGAATTAATTGCCCCTTTAATCTCTCCTTCCCAATTGCCATAAAGACACCAAACTGAGCTGCGATATTGTAGATCACGAGAACTCCCTGGCCAGAGGGCCTAGCCAAAAGAAGAAGAGTCTCTTTCAGTGAGTGACCCTGGCTCAAGACAGCATGGTGGAGAGCAATGGAAGACACTCAGTGTCGTGCTCTGGCCTCTGCATGCACATGGGTGCAAGCACCTGCACGCCCACATGAATGTACCACACACACACACACACACCTGCAAACACATAAAAAAGGGGCACCAAAATCTTAGTAATTATTGAATGCAAATGGTATATATATGCAGTGCACTTGTACAATTTTTACTTTTATGTATGTCTGACATGCGTGTGGTAGGAAATGTTTAAATCTCTAGCTTCCGCTGGGAAGTTAGAAGAGCGTCATGAGCTGCCTGGTTTTTGTCAACTTGACACAAGGTTAGGTGTATCTGGGAAGAGGGAATCTTAATGGAGAAAATGCCTTCATCAGATTGGCCTGTAGGCGAGTCTGTAGGGCATTTTCTTGATTAAAGATTAATGTGGGATGACCCAAACCACTGGGTGTGGTGCCACTCTGGTCCCGGACAGCATAAGGAAGGAGGCTGAGTAAGTCACAGAAAGCAAGTCAAGAAGCAGTGTTCCAGGGCTTCTGCCCCAGTTCCTCCCTCCAGGTTCCTGTCATGAGCTCCTGCCTTGGCTTCCCCTTATGATGGACCCATAACCTGTAATAAGCCAAACAAATCCTTTCTTCCCCAAGTTGTCTTTTGGCCATGGTGGTTATTACAGCAATGGAATCCTAAGACAGGCCACCCAGGTACGTACAAAGAGTGGATGCTGCCCTCCCAAACGACACCTCTCCCCGCTTCCTCTGGGGTTCCAGGACCTCACTGCAGGGAGTTGGTGCCTGGGTTGGAAACACTACCACAGAAGGTATGTAAAACTGTATTGTTGATTGCCTACAGACGTAGCTATGCTAGACTAGGGCAGGAAATGCATCTCCCGAGATGCTCTTGTTGTGTTATGCGTCTTGGTGTATCGGATGACTTACTGCCATGGAGTCTGTGGCTCTCTAGTGATGGGGAGGAACTTTCAAGCAGGGAAGGAGCCCACGGACTCCTTCTCTGGTTTAGAGAACAGCTTCCTGTCCTGCCCAACCCCAGCCAGCTCCCAGGCTGCGCTGACAGACAGGCAGAACTCAGGAGGGCAAGGAGGAGGAAACCCAAACCGCTGTGAAGGCCTCTCTGGGGTCCCTGCCGAGTCCTTCCAGGGCTTTGCTTCAAGAGGGTGTGGACCAGCAGCCTCCTTCTCCCTCAGCCCTGGCTTTCTGCACTGCCCAGCAGCTGAACAGCCTCTGCCCACCTCAGCAGACTCAAAAGAGCAGAGCAGCTCTCGCCCAGAAACAGGGAGCACGCCGAACCCAGAAACCAGGGACCCACCCTGTGGGATCCAGGGCGTGGGGTCGGGAAGGAAACTCACAAGGTGCCCTTCTCTGTTCAGCGGTTGATTGGAACCCACTGAAAGATGAAACACGCCCCCATCCTCCCGGCGGAGTGGAGTGCTCAAAGGCCCTTTGAAGGGAAAGGAAGAAAGACAACCCGGTCTCCCCTGGGACTGCTGTCAGGGGAACGTTTGCCCTCAAACAGAGAGATGAAAAGGAGCCGGGGGTGGCAAAGAGCGCGGCGATGGGGAGAAGCAGATCAGACAAACTTTTGTTATGGAATCTCAGGGGAAGCGGAGGTAAAGGCTTCCTTGGAAATGTCACGGGATAATGAATGCTATTTTACCCCATGGCTGAAGTGTCAGTCAGTGGCTTGGGGAGAGAAGGCGTGAATTCTAGATGATCTTGTACTCCTCAGAACCAGAGAAGTGAGGGCTGAGCCCTCCTCTCCAGTCCCCATTGCTCCCCGCGTGCACCCAATATAAATATATAGAAGTGATTACGGAACACCACACTCCTAAGATTGTCATGAGATTTAAACGGGGTGCTTGCTCTGTGAGACTCTTAGCAAGATGCAAAGACTCTTAGCAAGACGCAAAAGCCGAGTTCACAAACTGTGACTTGACCCTTAAATGACAGATAAAGACTCTGTGGGTGATGGGTAGAGCTTAGGATAAAAGCCCACCTCTAACTTGTGAACCTTCCAGGGATGACAGCTGCATCTCTGAGCGGTATAACCCCAGCACAGTGTTGGGTACATGATAGGTAGTAAAGAAATGAAGGGCTGAGACATGGAAGGACCAAATCAGACCCCCCCCACCCCAAGCACCCCCATGCCTCCCAGACTGACATTAACTATGACCTACCTACTTGGAAAAGCGTTTATTTGCGTTTTGGTGGTGGTGGTGGTGGCGGTGTGTATGTGTGCATGAGTGTCCTTGCACATGTATGTGCAAGTGATATGCATGTGGATATATGCATGTGTATATGCTGTGTGTGTGTGTGTAGGTTAGAAGACAACCTCGGATGTCATTCCTCAGGTGCTGACTTTTTCACACAGCCTCTCAGAGATCTGAAACTCTTTGCCAAATAGGCTGAGCTGGCCAGTCAATGAGCCCCGGGGACGTGTCTGTTTCTCCCTGTCTAGCCCTGGGACCCCAGGTCTGAGCTTGTGTGCCTTTTTTGTTTTGTTTTGTTTTGTTGTTGTTTTGTTTAGCTTTGTTTTTTTTTTTTTCAATGTGGGTTCTGGGGATCAAACTTTATGCTTATGGGAGCACTTTACTAATGGAGATAACTTCAGAGCCATTTTGTTTGTTTGTTTGTTTTCTTGAGACTGGGTCTCTGGGTCTCATATAGCACAAGCTATATAGCCAAAGATGACCTTGAACTTCTGATCTCCCTGCCTCCTCCTCCACAGTGCTGATTATAGGCAAGCACCATTACTGCCAGTGTTAAGCAGTACTGGAGATTAAACCCAGGACCTTCTACATTCTGGGCAAGCATTCTATACACTAAACTACAACCCTAGGCCTACCCAGAAATTTTTATTTGAAGTAACTTATTGGCATTGAATTTAGTATGCAGGCCCCAAATTCTCTATTTTTTCCCCCTCAAAGTCCAAGCAGAACTTTGGTTCCCTACAGTGTGCCAATGACTAACTTTGTTAGAGTAGAGACATGAATCTACTGTTTTCCTCAAACATCCTCCGGGTTCCTGCTATGGCCAGATGCTCAAGCTGTTTCCGGGGTTACCGAGGCAGTCAAGGAGAGGCTCCTCTGTCCTTGAAAAAGTAGATATGAGTTACAGAAGATCCAGGAACTCCCACCTTCCCTGTGAGTAAGAGGCAATATACCCTCTCCTTGCAAGTTTACCCTTCTAATTCCTGATCTCCCCCTGTGAGTTCGTAGAAAGCTAAGCCACACCTGCCCTATCCGCACCCCCACCTCTCAAGCAACTCTGGCCTTTTGTAGGTCATCCCTAGACATGAGGGAGAACTGAAGGCACTCATTTTCTGCCCATCGCATGACACATGGCTACGACCAACTGGAAGAGACTCTGAAGCCTGGGGGTGGGGGGAAGCTGGTTCAATGTTGAACATAAATGCAAGTCAAGGAAGTTCTGGATGAAGCAAGAAAGGCAAAAGATGGTCTTTGATGTCCAGAAAACAGAAATCAGGAGGCTTAACTTTACATTGTGGCATTGTTTCCAGAGACAGACGGACGTGGGGGGAAGGGGGGAACCTGAGACAACATGGAGACAGGCTAGGAAGGGAAGCTTTCTTGCTAGGATGCCAGAAATCGCATGTGAAGAAAGTAGAGGATCCTTTTGTAAGTGTAAATAAGTAGAAAGAGCAAAGTGTGCAACCATCTCCTTGGAGCTGGATAGAGGCGTGGAGGAAGAAGGAGAAAAGGAAAGGAGAATGGTTTCTTGGAGAAGAATGCAGCATGCAGGTCTAATCCGTGCCCCAGGGTCTCTGAACAGGAACTCTTCAGGTTGAACCATTTTAATGGTGGGGTTTGTTTTGTTTTAATAAAAACTTGAACACTGTGTTTGCTAGAGAAATCCAAGCAGGAAGTGCCAGGTTGGTTCTCCCAAAACACTGTGTGAATGTGTGTGTTAGATGCTTTGTATAATAGATCTAAATTCAAAATTTCAGCTCTGGAGAACACCTTTGGCCAAGGCACTCCAACTCTTAGTGACTTAACCCTGTCAACTGTTTTGTGATTCATTACAAGAAAATTAAATAAGATATTGCTAAGTTTGCATCAGGCCTGTCTTTCATGGGTCAACGTGTCACAGGCTTGGTCCCCAGCTTGGAGATCTGGAAGATGGTTGAAACTTCAGAAGGTGGGAGATTTGGGGTCAACTTAAGCCATTGGGGAATTTACCCTCAAAAGAGATTATGGGATGCCAATCTCTTCCTTCTTTTGTACCCACACCTGGCCCTGAAGTGACGGGGCTTTCTCTGTCACAGTTCCATCCATCAAGTACAACAACAGAGCCAATTGGTAATGGACTGAAAATTCCAAAACTCTGAGACCAAATAGATAGTTTTCTTTATAGTATGATTCGATATTCTGTTATGATAATAGAATCTGATGAAAAATAAATCGAACATAAAGGTCCCTTCACAGTACAGGCACTAGTAAGTGGTCCTTTGGTTTTTTTTTCTTTTTCCTTTCATATGAGCTCTCAGGAAAAGGCTAAAAACATAAGCTCCCTTCTGTCACTCGGTAACCGTGAACCTGAACTCAGAGCAGGACAGTCCCAGCGACAGGTTGGAGCATAGCCATTGGCCTCCCATCATTGAGCCCCTTAAGACAGTTCCAGGTTTTCCCTGAAGGAGTGCCTACCTCCCAACTCCCCCGTGACACTCAATGTCATTCTCAGATAGCATCCTAGCACAGGCATAGCAGTAGCAATCCTCAATGCTGTGGATCTGAGGTATCCATCGCACAGACGTTGTTATCCACGGAGCCCTCACAACATCCCTGCTCCTCAGAGAGCTAGAGGACTTGCCCTGCTTTTGTGTTGACGTTGCAGACTCTAAAGAGCTCAGAGAATCACCCGTGTCTCCTGGCAGCCTTCCCTGAGGTCATTGCTGTCCACCACTGAGAGGGTCCTGCCAAGAGCACTTTACCAGAAGCCAGCATTTGCTCAAAGAGGAAATGAGAGAGAACAGAGAAAGAGCCCTTCCACTATCCTAAAGGACGTGTGCTTTCCTGGGGCTGGATGTGCGGTCTGCATCTTCTGGAAGTGTCGATATCAGTGTGCTAAGGCTTTTTTGGCACGGCCACAGTTTAGGGGTTTAATAACAAAAGCTATTGTCTAACAATCCTGAGGCACCAAGACCAAGGTTGAGGAACCAACAGAGTTGGTTCCTGGGCCTGTAGACAACTGTCTTCTCCCCCGGTGTCTTCACATTGCCTTCCCTCTTTCTGTCTCTCTGGCTTCAAATCTTCCCCTTTGTAGAAGATCATCAGTCATACTGAATCAGGCCCCACCCTGCTGACCTCAAAAAAGGTCACCTCTTGAGGTACTGAGGGTAAGTATGCCTGGTGCCTCTCAAGCTTTGGGAGGGTGCGTAGAAGAGACAGATGAGGGGCTGGGAGGAAGGAAAGGGAGAGCAATGCCTGAGTGATACTGGGAATATCTGCCTGAGGGAGGGGCCTCTGTCCTCTGCTCTCCTCCAGGAGACTGGATGGTTTCTAAAAACAGCTCCCACTAGTGATTTGTGAAGACAAAACTGCTTTCATTCAACTGTTTGAGTCAATCTTAGCTCCTCAATGTCCTGGTTCCTATCTCACCCTCTCAGAAAGGGACCCCTGATGCCAGGTGCGGCAGCACAGGCCTGTAATCCCAGCACACACAGGAGTCAAAAAGGCTGGAGGATCTCAGGCTGGGATACGCAGATGTGGCAAGAGACCAGGCTCTGAACCACAACATCAAAATTATCACGTGAGAGGCTGGGGGAATGACCCAGCAGTTGTGAGCACAGTTCCATCTCACAAATACTACCCGCGTCTCCAGGCACTTGTCCTGCGCTGCTGTCACCGCGAGGCTTGCCTGGCTTGGAGGACTTCCAGGCTCACAGCCTGAAGGGGCAAGTTCCTTAGCTGTGGGCGGGAGCCCCGCCACGTGGTAGCTCACAACGCTCTTCTTGCCTCCTCAGCAAGAAAGGACGGAAGTAAGAGGCCCCCACAGTCTTTGCAACCCAACTTCAGAAGTGATGGCCTGTTGAGCTGCCTTTCCTATTGCTTACCAGCCTGTCGCTGAAGCCAGCCTACACCAAGCAGGAGATTATGGAGGGCTTGCCACAGGCCATTCAGGAAGGCTGGAGCTGTGCCTTACTCACGGGGTAAGGTGTTCTACGGGCTGCTCTCATTTGCCTACGCTTCATTTGCCTACGCTCTCATTTGCCTACGCTTCATTTGCCTACGCTCTCATTTGCCCACGTAGTGCTGGGTCCTCCGAGAGAAGACTGAAACAGAAAGAGCTGGACATCCCACTGTGTGAAAATACTGCCTACCACACTGAAGTGGCCGCTGGGTGCCCCACCCAGGTTTCTACCACCAAGGTGCAGGCTGTCCTGGTTGCCAACTTCCCAGGAATTGAGAGCTTCTGGCCTTCACAGACAGCTACTCTCCTCCAAGGTTGGCCCTCCCGTACACAACACTTCCACATCCACTGCCTCATTGGCACTTTAGGGCTACCATTGTCACAATTCTTGTGGATTCAATTTTATCGGCATGGCAATGGAGGGCCAGAAAGAACAAGGTCACATAGCCCAATGAATTGAACTCATTCTAACATACTCAGACTTATCTGAACTTTAAAGTTTATTTCTACAGCTAAACAGTGCCACCTGTAACCAAAAGAAATCCCACGTGATACCTATCTACAGTGAGCCCAGGATATTTCCTCTGTGTGTGTGTGTGTGTGTGTGTGTGTGTGTGTGTGTGTGTGTGTGTGTGTGTGTGTGTGTGTGTGTAAAGCTAGTGTCAGGCAGTACTCCCATCTGGAATTTCTGCCCACATGGAAACCAGCCTCACACTGGACCCAGATGACAGTCCTAGACATAAAGGGAACTCTTAGCTTCCAAAGCTTTGAAGCAGTTCCTTCCTTCCCCTCCTGTTTATGATGGAGTCTGGTCCATGTCTTTCGCTCTAAAAGTCAAGTCTTCCCTTCTCTTTGTAGAGGAAGCTCTCCCTGAGAATGAAGAAATAAGGTGGTTGAGGTGGGGATTACCAGAAGGAGGATCTGGTGGCATTGGTTTAGTTTCAGGCCCTGCGCTCCGGACTTGCATGAGCAGCCCACCCTGTATACTTTGGGACAGATTAATGCTGGAGACAGGAGTAGAATTCTAATGAATTTTCCTGCAGTGGCCACAGAGAAGGGTCCTGCCCAGAGACGTCTCTGTAAGGAGTAAGTCTCTGTCATCCCACCCAAGGAGGAGGTCACAGGCAGGTGGATGGGGAACCTCTATCTCCACACGAACCTCCCCCTAGGACCATATGGATCCTAGACATGAACTTCATGACAAAGGGCTTCAAGACTGAGTAAGCTCCCCCAAAGACACCCACATTCCGATCCCTCAAAGCACTACACGTATGATCTTACGTAGCCAAAGGCGCACTGCAGATGTGACCAAGCTGAGCATCTGGAGATGGGGAGGTCAGCCTGGAGCACCTCGGCGGCTTCCATGTGATCACAGTGGTGTTTCACAAGAGGCAGGAAGTCAGAGCCAGGAGATGAGATGGCAAAGGCATGTGTCCCGGTGAAGGAGTATGAGTCCATGCACTTATGATGAAACAAGAATGCTCAAGGGACCATGCGTGGTGGCAGCAGACACTAGCCAAGTCTTCCCACAAGAAGCTGACCTTCCTGTGGGTCCAGCCTCTGATGTCCAAGAGGTGAATTCCAGAATGCTTTCTACCTGGAAGGTCAGGTCTTATTTCATCCAGAAAGGCAGTCATGGCATGTCTACACATCACACACACACCACACACACACACACACACACACACACACACACACACACCACACATCACACACTCCTGCCATTCTGCACTGTGGCCTAGAGGACTGGAAAAGGAGCCCTCAGCTTCACACTACAGCTGCCTATCAGTCAGCCAATGGACAGAGTCTGAGCTGCTGAAACCTTCAAGAATATGTCCTGGGGGCAACCCCTCGCCTTACCCTCCAGGCAGGGTTGAGCATCTGCTCGCCTCCTAGATAGAGTCACCTGCAGCATCCAGGGCTGGGGCTGCTCAGGCCACCATAACAGAATACCATGGAATGGGAGGCTCAGACACCAGGTCTGGGGCCTAGGAATCCAAGAGCAAAATACTGACAACGTTGGTTTCTGATAAGTCCTCTCTTGCTGACTTTCAGTTGTGACCGCCCTTCTCTGTGCACACATATGTCTAACGTCTCTCCCTCCTCCTCTCAGATAAAGAAGGCCCATCATCATGACCCCATTTAACCTTACAGGCCTCATCTCCAAACCCAGTTACACTGGGAGCTAGAGCCTGGCATATGAATTCAAGGGTTAGAAGTCAGCCCATAGCCTCCCCCTTTCCCATCTGTCCCCATCCTATCCCAGCTCTTAGGTCCTCCAGCTATCCCTGATGAGATGACAAAGATCACATCATATCATCTGGGGGCCTTTGCAGCCTGCACAGAGGCTAGTGAAGTCCAGGTGGTCCTCCGGGACAGCAGACAGGGAAGCCAGGCAGGCCCCCCTCTAACCATGGGGTGAACCGGATTTCTGGAGAAGAGAGCACACACGTTTGGAGTCCTCAGAGCCCAGGCCACAGCTGCTCCTCTTCTTGCCATTCACGCCCCTGTCGCACAGCCAGGCTCGGAAGCAGACACTGGATGGAAACCACAGCGTCTGGGGCAACTAGGACACAGAACGGGATGGAGATTTCTGCGCTGCTTGCTGGCATAAATAACCGTCTGGCAGATGGAATCTGATTTCAGAATTACCAGCTTTTCTAGGACACTGCAACCAACTGGGAGGACAATGGGGCGGAATATTAAAGATGTAAACCCAAAATGTGGTCCTTCCCATAAACCTCACCAGGAGAGAGCTTCCCATAGCTCGCACCCCCTGCATCTGCTAAAGCTGAGATTTGGAGTGCCCCCCAAGGGCCTGTGATTAAGGCTCCTCCGCCTGTGGTGCTAATGGGAGCCGGTGGGACCTTTAGAAGGTGTCTAGGACATGGGATGTGTCTGTGAAGGGGATGTTGGGGCCCTAACTCTTTGTCTTTGTTTCCTGGTTTCTACAACATGAACAGAGCTTTGCTCTGGTACAAACTCTCTGCCATGATAAGCTGTCTCCCTGTGGAACACCACAATTCACCAACCAGACACAGAAGCCCACGACACCCCAAATAATCCCTTCCTCCTTGTAAGTCAGTTTTCTAGGGTGGTTTATCCTTGTGACAGAAAGCTGGCTTACATACTTGGTACATCGCTGTGTGGATGAAGAATGATGCTTCATTCACCATTGTGGCTTTAGCACCTGGTGCTAGACACACCCAGGAAGGATCAGATGAGGCAGAAAGGTACTTCAAGAAAGCCCAGGATATACAACCCCCATACCTCAGGCCAAGCCAGCTATGTCTTTTCATCTTCCTAGTTCAGGGACCTCTGGCTGCCAAATGTCCTACCTAGGGACTGTAATGACCTGTCTCTTTAAGAGACAAGCCACGCCCATTTCCTCCCCCATCCGCTGAGGCAGGCTGATCTTCAGCGTCCAGCCTGAGCTCTCTCTCTTTTCCCTCTTCCTCCCGGAGAGGCAGCTTCTCCTTCTCTCTCCACCCTTCCCCCGCTTCTCTCTCTCTCTCCTCTCTCTCTCTCTCTCTCTCTCTCTCTCTCTCTCTCTCTGCTCTTCTCCCCTTCACCCTTCTCCCTCCATAACCCCCTGAATAAATATCCAACTTTACTCTGCATGGCGTGCCTATCCATGTCTCTGTCTCTTGCCCGCCTGCCACGTGTCTCCCTGCCTGGGACCAGCCACCGCTCAGGGACTGGCAGCTGTCCCTGCCTGGGACTGGCTGCTGTCAGAGCCCGCTGCCTGCCGCCACATGGCCTGCTACCACCACTTGGGGACCTACAGCATTTCTGCTGCCTACCGCCGCCGGGGATCCTGCAGCATTTTTAATTTTTCCATTACAGAGACCTCTGTCCCTGAGCTCAGGCAGGCTGGGATTCCATCCATAAAGTGATAACTCCTTGTACAGGCTGACAGGCATGATAAGGAGGTAGGACATCTCTTGTAAGGATGCCTCTCCAGCAAGCACCTCTTCTAGGATACAGGAGTTGGCAGAAAGAGGTCCAGGAGACATATGTGCAGACACCCACTGGACTTTGCAGGGATTGCCTTGCAGGCTGCCAAAGCTCTTCTTGTCCCTCCGAGATCCAAATAAACCCTCAAAGGCTGGACCAGATCACAGCCAGGCTGGTCCAGTGATGGGCATGTCCATGTGCAGTCTTAGGGCCAGTTCCTCTGATTCTTCAGCTAAAGACCATCTCTGAACAGTTCTGATTCCTAATCCATCCTCTCTCTATTGGCTGTGCCTGGGACTTCCGGGAGTCCTTCAGGCTCAGAAAAGCATTTGGGGATTCTCTATTCTTTGTTTATTGTCCTCATTCATAGGGAACATGCATCCAGACTTGGGCCCCAGGGAGTTGGTATGGAGACTGTGACTGGGGTTGGGAGCTCCAGAGAAGACCTGATTTTCAGATCTTCCCAAGCACCAGTTCAAAGCTGCAGGGGGTATGGCTGGCCCAGGACACTGCCAGACACATACAGGCATATCCTTTTCCCCACTCATGGGCCTTAAGAATAAAGATCCAAGAGCTCAGGTATTCTAGTCTCAATGCTAAATAGAGCCCTGGGAAAGAAGGGGGTTCTCAAGTGTCAGGGCCTGAACTTGGAGACCAGTGATGAAATGTCAGCCTTGGCTACGGGATATTACCAAAGCGCCAGAGGAGACACACGGACAGCCACACCAGAGGAGAGAGCCAAGGTCATGATAGTCCTCAAGCCAAAAATGCAACTCTACTGACAAGAAAAGAGAAACAACTCTGCCCACTCATTAAGGCCCAGCCCTAGCTCCAGGCCCAAATCTGCAGATGGTTCCGTGGGTGGGATACTAGCCCTGCACTACTGTGAAGGGGTGAGGCAGGCTCTCCTGCTGACCTGGAAGACTAGTGCTGCCCCTGAATCCCTTAAGACACACACAGTAACACAGTCTCACCTGGATAGCTCAGCTTACCACTCAGTCAATATTACAGCAATCCAGAAAGATCAGAAAGGGAGGACTCCATAGAACAAAAACAGAAAGAAAGGTTAACCAGAGATATACAGAGTTGGACAGGGACCTTCTTTCCTGTGGTATATCCTGAAGAAACTGCCGCTATGCTCTGCATGAGGTAAGCAGTCAAGTCTATTGTCTGCATGACCACTGCTCCCAAAGTCTTCTGAGGTGAGCAAGAATGCCCCAGGTATAAACAAGGTGTTCTAGGCTGGCATTTGAGATATGGTCACTAGAGGGCGCTCCAGGACCAGTGCTGATTCCTGGGTGGGCGCATTGAGGACTGGGTTTATTTATTCCCTCAGCATTCATCTACAGAACCTCTTATGCCAACACTAAATGCTATGAAAAGTTAGAAATAACTCATATAAGCCAAACAATATAAACAAAAAATAGTGCATTCCTGTTTACCCATTGGTAACTTCTCTCTCCTGTTAGTGCATTGCTAACTAACCTTTCATATCTTTAACTGTTGCCTCCTCTTCGAGCCTACCCTTCCGGCCTCACCTTAAAGCTCAATATTCTTAATCTTGTTCAAAGTCTCCACCCAACCTGGTGGCACTGATACCCACACGCACTTTCCGTTTGCTTGTTTTGAGGTGTTTGCTTTGTCTAGTTTGCTGTGCTAGGAATTGAACCCAGGTCCTTGTGCATTCCAGGCAAATGCTAGACAGGGCTTTGCTCCTAGGCCTTCATGGATTTATCTATTTTCTATCTCCATGGTCTGCGCTTCTGCAAAACACAAGCTTACAACGAGGGAGGGTCTTTCTGTGTGCTCACCAATGGATACCGCGCCTAGAGCAGGGTGTCACATCCTAAAATGGATAAAAACAATTTGGGGTTAGGACTCAGCCATCAACCATTCCTGTGGTTTGGGGAAAGAGGACTTAGGTATAATAGGCATCTTCTCAGAGGAGATGACATTTAGGCTGGCATGAAGGATGAGCAGCATCCTGAGACAGACAGACAAGGCGAGAAACACAGGATGCCTAGGGGGCAGCAGAGGCAAGCTGCGTGATGCTGGGTGTGACCCAGGCAGATGAACAGCCCAGGTGTCCCTCTTGGCGCCGGTACTGCCTCCTCCCCACAGTTGCTGCAAGCTGTGTCCCCCAGCGATGACCAGAGCCACCTGACGGGAGCTCTGTCTCTCAGCCGCCCTCACCTTTCCCTGCTTCCTGCTTTTGGTACGGGTGCCACTGCATGACACTATTCTGGACTCTGCCATGGGGCAGCCACTGCTATTCCTGTCTGTTCTGTTCTCCCTTCTGCCACTAGGAAGAAACAAACCACACAGCTCCAGGAAAACAATCCATCATTTTGTCATAACATTTCCATTTCAAAGACTTCCTTTCCAAACAGCTCCCCCCACACCCCACCCCCTGGGCTAATGCTTCCTCTTTTTAGCAGGAGAACTGGCAAGGAGGTGAGTGCTGGGGAGGAAGAAGGGCTGGAAATGGACACAGGAGGCCTGAGGCAGTGCGTGTGCAAAGGTGCCTGTGCACGAGCATGTGTGTGTGTGTGTGTGTGTGTGTGTGTGTGTGTGTGTGTATGTCTATGTCTGTGTCTCTGTGTGTCTATTCTCTGTGTGTCTGTGTGTGTGTATGTATGTGTATCTCTGTGTGTCTGTGTGTGTGTCTATGTCTGTGTGTGTGTCTCTGTGTCTGTGTGTGTGCCTGTGTGTGTCTGTGTATCTACGTCTGTGTGTGTGTCTCTGTGTCTGTGTCTGTGTGTGTGCCTGTGTGTGTCTGTGTGTGTGTCTACATCTGTGTGTGTCTGTGTGTCTGTATGTGTGTCTCTGTGTGCATGTCTGTGTGTCTCTGTGTGTGTCTGTGTTTGTGTCTGTGTGTGTGTGTATATATGTCTATGTCTGTGTGTGTGCCTGTGTGTGTCTGTGTGTGTGTCTACGTCTGTGTGTCTCTCTGTGTGTGTCTGTATTGTGTCTCTGTGTGTGTGTCTGTGTGTGTCTGTGTTTGTGTCCTTTCTCTCATGTTTCTCCCACTCAGTATTCATGCCGTTCTCTCAGGGTATACAAACCACCAAGGCACAGATGCCTACAGGCACAGGCTGAGCCTCTGTGTTGTGCTGGGAACTCAGCCTCACCACACAGCTAAGGATTCAGAGGACAGACAGACTCCCCACCGTCCTGAAGCATCTCAGTCAGAGACATATGTATAACAATGACTCAGAAATGCTGCTTTAAATGGCACTGCTGAGTGACAGCCCAGGAAGCAAAGGGGTGGGGTACCATTCTAGAGCAGATGATATTTAAGTTGGTCTGAAGCATGAGGAGAGCTGAAGGTGAGAGAAGAGAAGGGCAGAGCAGACAAGAGGAGTAGAAGGTGACCCAAAGCCCCGCTACTGGGTGCTAGGTGAGGCTGTACACAACAGCCACCCAGGGGCGCCCGCTGTTCTCTCTGCAGACTGGTCCGCCACCAGACGGAGGCAGTGGGAAGTGTTTGTGCGCCAGCCCAGTCCTGAAGAGCATCCCCCCCACCAGCCAACCACATAGATGTGCTGGTGGCCCCTTCGTTCATCCCTGGCAAAGCCCCAGCACACAGAGGACCCCGTTGGAGATAGTAATTCTCTAAAGGCAATTAGCACTGTCCTCTCAGTGCTATCAAGACTAAACACCAGCCCGTTCAGGAACATTCTGAAGACAGGCTGTGGATGTGAGATCTGGTAGATGACAGAAATGAGCCCGGAAGGCTGCTAGTGTGGAGAGCATCACAGGCAGAGCATTGGCCTGGGTTAACAGCAGAGCCAAGGCCACACCCAGAGAACCCCAGGATGGGGATGCTATGCCAGGCTTACTGTGTCCTCACCAACTCCTGACAAGGAATACCACCAGGGCTGTGGGGTGAGCCTGTTGGATCCAAGCCTTGAGTTTATGACCATCACCACATTTAGACTTTCTCCCCGGTCTCCAAATGAAGTTTGAGTATTTAAAATACAATTGTTAAATGTTAACCTCTGAAACACATAACAGGATTTTTGTAAGCTTATCCAATAACTCTTTTACTTCTTTTTTTAAAAAAGAATCTATACAAAGACTGGAAATAATGAACTGACCCAATTCTGTCTCACTCTTCACAAACAAGACAATATTGGTCCTGTGTATGAAAAGTGAGGCTTAGTGAAGCCAGTTCTTACTCCTTCCCAGCAATGACCTTCCTTTCCAGGCCCCCTGAGGCTCAGAGACCAGGGCCTAACCACTGAAAGTACCACTCCTGTCCCGAGATCCTTTATAGTTTCTCATGGCCTCTGTCCCAAGTCACCCCAGACTCTCAGCTCCCCAGGGATGTAGCTGGAGCCATTCCTCCAACTCCTTATCTCCATTGCCAAGTTCTGCTCCTTCCCTGTTAGAGGCCAGGCCTGCTCCTCTACAGACCCTCCCAGGTAACATAGGAGGGTGGGTGGTGTCTCCACTGCCCTGGTCCCTCACCTTTTCGTGTTTGGTCACTTCTGAGAAAGACACCAGGCGATGCCTCCAGATGGTCAGTAATACAATTTCACCATCACCCCCACTGAGACAGTCAAGAACATTCCCGCCCTCTCTTTAGTCTCCTCTGAAGTATCACTACCAAGTCAGGAGCTTCCAGCCCAAGACTCTGCCTATCTTACCCATCCTCCTCCATTTGCCCGTTGTCTAGACAAAGTGGGATGGGAATAGGTAGCAAGGGGCCTGCCCCATTTCAAGGCCTTCCAAGAGGGAGGGAGTTGGATCCACCAGTGAGAGCAGGTCTAGTCCTTCACTACCACTGTGACTGCAAAAGGCTGACTCTTGTTGACATGACAGAAGTCTGAATTCTTACATTTTCCTAGGGAAAAGCCAGTCAAAAGAGGGCAGTACCAGCACTGAGGAGATGGCTCAGTCAATAAAGGACTTGTTTCATGAGCATGAACAGCTGAGCTTGGGCCCAGAAGCCATGGAAAGATACTGGACATAATGGTACACAGTTGTACCCCCAGCACTGGAGGCAAAGCCGGGAGAACCCCTGGGGCTCCTTGATCAGCCAGTCTAGCCTAATCGGTGAGTGGGCTCCGGGCCAATGAAAAATCCTGTTTCAAAAGAGTGGACAGTGTTCCTGAGGATGATGCTCAAGGCTGTCCTTTGACTTCCATGTGCTCTCCTGCACAGAGAAGGGGGAGGGTGAGGGAAAGGGAGGGAGAGGGAGGGAGGAAGGGAGAGAGGAAGGGAGGGAGGGATAGAGAGAGAGAGAGAGAGAGAGAGAGAGAGAGAGAGAGAGAGAGAGAGAGGAATAGAAGCAGACATGTGCAGTCTCCAGAAGAGCATTTTCTAGGGAGTCCATGCAGACTCCAAGCTCTGGGGATCTTCCCTGGAAGCTTGTCCGCCTGTCCCCCAAGGTGATTGAGGGTTCACTGACACACAGCAGGAAAGCCAGCAAATCTTCCTCAACCCCTGTTCTCACCCTGTCACAGCTCCTTCAGGAAGACTATACCCGGCTGAGGGTGAGGGCATTCCGTGGCATCACAGTCCTCCCTGGGAACCCGACAGCTGGCACCTGACCTCAAAGCACACCAACATGAAGATGCCCTGAGTGCTGACGGTCAGTGTGTGCCCTAAGAAAGACCAGGACACTGTCCAGGGTTCCAGCCACACAGATCAGCAGCAGCGTGAGACCCTGGACCCTTCCAAGAGCTTCTGCATTTCCCATCCCTGTCTGCAACAGCAATGAAGCCCCACTCATTGTTAACCTGGAGGCGTCCTCTCCATGGTCTGAGTGTTCTCTAGGCAGCCCCAACTCCACACCCTTGCCTCTAATCCTCAGATGGCCTCATCTAGAAAGCTCTAGAGTGGGAAGACAGGTGGACAACACATGTCTAGTCTCCTTCACCTCAGCTTGAAATAGCCCTTCCCTTGGTGAAAGTTCCTACCAGACAACCATAGCCCTATCCCTCCCCAGCTCATTTGATCACAGCTCTGCCCACACAGTACATGGCAGACAAAGTCCAACCCCATATTAGCGCAGAGCTCCAGTGCCATTAAAAACGAGAGAAAACAGTCTTTGAAGAAATGCAGTGTTTATTAGGAGCTTTCCACTTGATAAGGGGTGTGTGTGTGTGTGTGTGTGTGTGTGTGTGTGTGTGTGTGTGTGTGTGTGTGTGTGTAAAACACGATCTGGTGTGGTTGTATAATCAGATAGCCTTGGCCAGCCCAATACGATTGTTGGCCCTGTCAAAGACACTGTAGAACTCCCGGATAAAAACGTCCCCCAGGATCCACATCTGGGAACCAAACTTGAAGCCACTGGAGCAGGAGCCCAGTTCCTGGAAAAGGCAACACTGAGATGAAGCTGGACTCAAAGACAAGAGGTCTTCTACCCCATCACACAATTACTCTTGGTTGTCCCATTTCATCCTTGAAATCACCTACCCGGGTAAGCAAGGAGAATGGGATTCATCATACTCAACGGATAAAGAAAATAGGGGTTGAAGAGATGGCTCAGGAGTTAGCAGCACCTGCTTCTTACAGAGGACCAGAGTTCCCAGCATCTACACTGGGTGGCTCAAAACTGCCTGTAAGTCCAGCTCTAGGGGATCTTATGCCCTCTTCTGGCCTCTACAGGCAACTGCATCCACAAGCACATAAGTTCCCCACCTCTACACCCACACACCACACATTAAAAATACCTAAGAATAGAAATGATGGACTGGAGAGAGGGCTCAGGAGTTTAAAAAAAAAAACAAACTTGTGTTTTTCCAGAGGACCAAGCTTCAGGTTTCCAGCACCCACATGGTGGCTCATGACCATCGGTAACTCCAGTTCCAAGGGATCTGATAGCCTATTCTGATCCCCATGGACACTAGGTTCTCACATACAGCATATACAAACATGCAGGCAAAATACTCCGACACATAAAAGAAAAGAAAAAAATAATTTTTTGTTTTATTTTTTGAGGCAGGGTTTCTTTATGTAGTTCTGACTATTCTGGAGCTAGCCTCAAACTCACAGAGATCCTCTTGCTTCTGCCTCCCAAAGGCTGGGACTAAAAGCAAAAAAAAATCTTTAAAAAATTAAATGTACTTAATCTGAGGTTATTTGGTGAGTTCCTATGGCTCTGAGTCCTGACTCCATGTACTGCACACCTAACCCCTTACCATCACACTGAACATCCATTGCCCTTAATCATCATTAGTTTAGGGTACTCAGGACCAGGCCATGTTGAGGCCAGCAGTGCCTACAACAGCCAAAATGAGCTATGGAAACCCTGGATAGAATTCTGTGCTGCCAGGGCTTGGAAGTTTGAACAGTGGATGGGGGTCTCTGTGGATGGTTTGGGTCCAATCTATATCCCTCCTCCAAATTCTTGGTGTCCTTTCTGTTTCCCATTTCTTTCAGCAAGAAGCTATAGTGGCCACACAAATAGGCTCAACGATGAATATTATGGCCCATTCAAAAGGACTTGTATGCTTTGTCTGGTCCATGTCATTTGTCCTCACCAACTTCACTGACTTTCTAAAGTCCCAAGGTGGGCCCAGAGCATCGCGCTCCTGAAGCTCATACCTGGTTGGTATAGGCCAAGGGTGGCAGCGGAAACTTCCTGCCATGGATCTCAAAGACAATTGTGGGCATGATCCCCAAACTCCAGCAGTTGACTTTAAACTAAGAGAAGGGCGAGAGATGGCATTTATCCAGAGAGGCACTGATGGCACAGAGCTCCTTCCCCCACACCATGTGGCTCTCCTCAGACGGAAACAGGGACACTTTCCAGATGAATCTGGGTCTCAAAACATGGTCCCACAGGAGGGATCAGCTTTCAGCAACACAGGGACAGAGCCCAGCCTGGGACAAAAAGAGGCTTGCCTCCATATCTTCCTTCCAGGTCTAGCCAGCGTGCACAAGGGATTCAGGGGAAAGGGGAGGGGTTGACTGTTGCAGGGGTGAGCAGAGTGGAACAAGAGAGTACCACAAAGATCACATACACATAGCCTCTCCGGGAACCAACAACTGGCACTCTCATAGCAAGCCCAGATCAAAGCTGGAAGGGACCGGGCTCAACCAACAATCCTCTTCATCATTTCTGGGGCAGAAAGGGGCTCTTGATTCGGGTGGGCGGGGGGGTAAGGAGAGGGCCTGACCTTACCAGGCCATACTGGCCCTGCACAGCCCCAATGGCCTGCTGAATATTGAGGATGTCTCTGCCAGGGCCCGCCACCAGGGCAGTGCCTGTGTCCAGAACGGCAGGGCAGCCACCTTGACAAGCCACCACTTCATCATTGATGGTGATCCTGGAAGATTAAGCATAGCGGCTACACAATACCAACCTGTATCCTGCCCTCTATCCCTGGGTCCTTCCCACCCCTGCCAGGATCCTCGGGGAAGGAAGGAAGTCCAGGTCCCCTTTTATGCCTCTTCTTGGAACCCCCCAAAACTTTCAAAATTCAGAGAAAATTCCCCTCAATTGGTGGCTAAATTGAAAACAGTTGCAAGGGTCCAAATAACAACAAAACAATCCATTTGCCTGCCCTTCCCTGAGTGGACCAAGGATTAACTAGTTGCCTGAGGATCCAGTTTCAAGTTTTCTCTGCCATTTACTTGATATATGTCTCAGATGAGTCTCCCAACATTTGTATACTTGGGCTCCTCATGAACCAAATGGGTACATGAGCAACCCCTTAACCAACTTTAGGATGGCCAAAGGCTCAGACCAAAGGTCTATAATCTACACTCTGAGGACAATACTGGCACCCACCTCCCACCAGCTCAGTGGGAACTAATGAGACAGCCATTATAGACCTCCTCCAGGCTTAACATGGTGCCTCCCAGGCAGTAGGCAGTCAGTGTGGCTAATGCAGGGTTGAATACGCAACACAACCGCTTGCAAAGGATGCTGGCCTCACAGCTGGCTATCAGAACCAATCAATAATCTCAGAGCTGCCAGGTGCAGTTCTTCTCGGCCCTGTGCTCTTACTCCTGAGCCCCCGTATCCACGCATCAAGAGTCAGCCTCCTGCAGGGGCCCATGCAAAGTTCTGCTCACCCACCTGTCCACTGTGAACTGCCAATATCCCTGCACGGTAACAGGCACCCAGTGCAGCGAGCCTACGAAGTAGGACTGATCGATGGCCCCCAGTGTGAGCATGCTCCCCTGGTCATTCCTGGAACCAAGAAAGGCCTCTCTGTGGCAACAGACGCCCCATTGATGAGGAGTGCCCGGTCCCACCCCGAGGCAGATGGATGGAAACACAAAGGTTTTCCACTCTCTCCCTCCCACCCACCCCAACAGCTGCAGTTCCCTGCTCCTGTGATCCACAGCCCTGAGTCAGCACTGCCATGGGAGGAGACCAACAGGTTCTGACCTGCGTCCCCAGGTCTTCCCAGCATCCCCATGAGCCTCCATCCAGGGCTCATGGGAAAGAAATCTTCAACAAGGCCCTAGATTTTGAACTAAAACCGTCTCCCAGAGTCAGATCCCTTCTGCTCCCTCTGGGTACTGTTGCATGCTCAGTGAGGCAAACTCACACACTCTCTCATCTACCCACCCTGCTCCACCTCCTAGAACTAGAGCCCTTCCCACCTCCAGGTTTTAGAACACAGTACCTGCTGCCTAAAACCTGCAGGCTTTCTGGCCCTCGCCTGGGTAACTCCCACTCAGGTTTGGTGAAGCCTGCCTGCCTTGTCCTGTGTGCATGTTCACACACATACACGCAGGCATACAGACCCATGTCAGAATGGACATACGTATTTTAAGGTACCCATAAACCCCATTCTTTACTGGGGCACCCTTCTCGCAATTACTTGATTACAACGCGAATTACTGTGTACGGACTATTCCCCTTGCTAAAGTCTATCTTCCAGCTTGTCTTGTTTGCTGATGTGTATGTCCTGACCTGACTTCTGCATATAGAAGGCCTAGTAAAAATGCATGGAGTGAATGAATGAATATCTAAATGCATGCATGAATGAAAGGTGCCACCCTATTTTTTGCCTAGGGTCCCCTCCCCTCAACTGTCAACTCTTCTCCTGGGGGTGCTCTTTCTCCTTGTGCAGCCACCTACCCCAGTGAGCTGAGCTAGGTCACCACAAGAGCAGGAAGGTAAAGCAGGAAGCCCTGTAGCAGGTGCCCTGGGCTCCAGGCCCGGCTTGGAGACTAGTTCCTAAATAAGCGTCCCTCTTTCTCTCTCCCTGGTGGGAGGAGAAGCTAAGACTCTATAGGATTGAAGCTCTCAAAGATGATGATAAACGATTGCCGAGACCCTGTGTCTTTGGAAGAACACGTTAAAAGCCCTCACCTAGAGATGTGAACAGACTTGGCTTTCGTTGCTGTTATTTGCAGGACCGGAGATTAAACCTGGGCCCAGCACACGAAAGTCATCTCTGTCCCAGTATATAGATGACTTCAGCGAGGTCTTTGGGACAGATAGTAGAGGTGCATTTGGATGCTGGTGGCTTCCTTGATAGGTATGCCTCCAAGAGGCAGACATTCACCTCAACCAAATATACATACATACATATACATACACACACACACACACACACACACACACACACACACACACACACACACACACATATATAGCCAGTCCTTACCAGGTAGAAAGTCAGACCCTTGATAAGCACAGCTCCTACCTGTTCATGTAAACAGAGAACAGGTCTTCGGCGACCAGGTGCCTATTCATCATGTTATCAAATATGGGTACTGAATACTTGGAGGCAAGAGAAGGGTAGGACAGCCCCAGGATGCCATCGAATGGAGAGTAGATGAATATGTCACCCGGCTCCTGGGTACTCAGGCCCACAGTCTGGTGGGTAACTGTAATATCAGAGACCTGCAAAGAACAAAAAAATATATATATATAGCATGACGACTTCCCTCAGGGAGCTTCTGCAGCCAGAGACAGAAAAGCTCAGGGATGAAGCAGCCAGTTTGGGACCACAGGTCAGGGCCAGCATCCAGCCCTTGCTGGCCTTTCTTCCCTTTTATGGATAATTTGGGGTTGTTTTCAACTTAAGAGGTTGTGGTGGGCTGGGCCCTCCACACTTTCTGCGTCGTTTTGAATGACTGGTCTGAGGAGGAGAGAAAGGGGAAAAGGAGACAGTGTTTGGTGCAGACACGAGTTTCACGTTGGGGACAACCCAAAGGAAGTGGGGTGGTGACTGTCTCAATGCTGCCTGCAGAAGCAGTCGCGCCTGCACCTTCATGGCCCTCTCAGACATTACCTGCGGAGGCATCGCCACCCACAAAGCAGGTGCTGTGTGGGTCCCCGTTCTGTGACCTGCTGACTGAGCTTGAACAAGTTCCTCTCCAGGCCTCAGTCCCTTATCTGATAAATGGAATGATAATGCCTGAATCTCAAGTCGCTGCCAAAGCTAAATAACTGAACATCCACCGAGCAGTCCCTGAGTGTCTGTGCATTAAACAGTTATTGGTACCAGGATAAAGAAGGAGGGCCTTGATTTGCCCATTTCCCCAGAGGGTAGATGTGTCCACCAGTCTGCTCTGGGCCACACAAAGGGCTGAAGCAAGTCTCCTGCCTCTGCTCTGTCCCATAAAATTAATTGACTTCCACGCTGTGCAGTCAGTTTGGCTTTTAAAATCTGAATCGAGCCTACCACACAGACTACAACTGCCTCGCGCATCTCGGTAAAAGACAGATGGAATCATCCCTCTGGCGCCAGCTCTCATAACTTCTCTTGTGCCCCTTAGCTCACTTTGCCCCCCATGTTGGTCTCCGTCCCCTTCCTCAACTGCTTCTGCTCCTCCCAATCCCAGGATTCTTGCACTCCCTCCTCTGCAGTGCTGACCACAGGTCACCTCAGGCCTGGCTTCTGGAAGGATATCACTTGGGTTCCAGCCTGCAACAGGCCGTCATGTCCACCAAATCTCTGTCCTCTCTTCCACATGCTCCAGTTTTGTTTTCTTCTTGCCCCTACTCAGCAGCATTCAGAGCCATCTGCCTTGCCTTTTGTGTACAGGCCACGCTCTCACAAGGCCACCTGAGTGTCTTTTGCTAGAAAGCATGAGGCGAGCAAGTCTGCTCTCCTCTCGTCCACCACTGTCTTCCTTAGAGCAAGCATTCATTGTGTGGATAAATGAATGGTGGCTAGGTACTAAGGAATAGCTCGGTTTTCTTTTCTTCAGCCAACAAACTACTACTGGGGGTCTCTGATGTGCCAGGTGTAAGGCTTTGAGGATGTAGCAATGGACAAAAAAAAATGCCCCTGCCTTGGGGAACATTTTATCCAACAGAAGAGACCAACAGTGAGTTTTTAAAAGCAGCGATATAGCACAGGTAACAATGAGGCCTCAGAAGGAAAACAAATCATGGTAAGGTCACAGGCAATGGGTGATTTTATAGGATGGTTGAGAGAGTGACATCCTGACACAAAGCAAAGGCTGGGGATCGAACAGGTCACAGGGAAGGGAGCTAGAGGTGGCATGACCATCGACAGAATATTTACGGGGTAAACTGAGTGACACAGGCCAAATTTGGCCAGGATGGGAAAATGAACACCAGGAACTAGGGGAGGCCCTCGAGTGGAGCTCTGAGAACAGAAACAATAAGCAATGGAGGAAGGAAGGGAACATTACACAAATGGCTATCAGTGGGAGTTCCACACCCATTGAGCCATCCAGTGGACAGGACCCAAGGGATCCTCATTCCCACCAAATGCACAACCGACTGGAACCAGGGTATCTTGGGGGAGAGACAGCTACAGGGAAAGGTGGGGTGAGTCCAGGCCGTTGCCACCTCACTTACTGTGACAGTGTCGTAGCCCAGGAAACCCTGCACTCTGCCTGTGCCATACTGGACAAACAGGGGCTTGCTCAGGTTCTGGAAGGTGAAGGACTTGGACGGGTCAAAGCGGTGGTGTTTTTCTGCAACAAAGACCCAGATTAATGGATCTATGGTATCATCTTGCCCTCAACATTCCCAAGCAGGGTGGAAACCCTCACCAGACCTTGTAAGAACAGGGCTATGGATCAGCCATCCTCTCTGTGGAAACCAAGCAGTCTGGTCTCTCGGCAGCAGGGTCCCGTAGTTTAGTCAAGAAAGCCCAACCCTCCCACCCCCCACCTGTGCAATTTCAAACACAAAAGACAAGAAAACCTGGGTGTATGGTTCCTATGCCAAGTTTCTCTGTTATCTGAGTAATTTTAGTCAAGGTCTTCTCTAGACCTCCATTTCCTCATCTGGGAGGCCGGAAAAGAAGAGACAAGAGAGGTAGGCAGGATGGGAGGTCACTTACGGCAGACTCTGCTGCTACAATAGACAGAGGGCACCCAGAGTTCCGAGGAGCCTGTGTCAAACACCACTGTGAACTCCTGGGGTGGCGTCCCAATGTAGATCGTTCCGAAGTACTCACTCTAAGGACAGACAGTTCTTGGTCAGAGGTGTAGTCGGGGGCTGGGGACACTAGGGAGGAGCTGATGCCAGACACGGACTCTCGTGGGTCCTGTGTTTTCTACTCAGAGACCTGGGAAGAGGGTCATCAAGTGGGAGAAAAGAAAAGGCTGTGGCTGCTCCACAGGGAGGGCTCTTCTTCTTCTTCAGTCCCCCTGCGGTCCCTCCCCAAGCCCGACAGCAGTGCTGGCATCAGCTCAGACGCGCACCGCAGACCAGCGGTGAAGTCCTGCCTGGGAAAGAGAGCAGATTATCCTGCCAAGGCAGGAAGAAACTAGCCACAGAGGTGGGCATCTGCTGAGGGCAGAGTCCCAGGAGCCCAACCAAGCTCCTGCCCCACCTGCCTCCTGCCAGCATCTGGAGGCTGGGGGAGTACTGTGACCCAGATACAGAAATGAAAGCAGAGGCATAAAAGCACTGGTTGTTTGCTGTCAAAAGTAACAGGGGAAGGGGCTCCCGAAAGGAAAAGGGCTCAATGGTACTCTCCCCTGGGTGGAGAGAGGATAAATACGCAATCCATGCCTCAGCAGCTGTGGTGTCACCAGATCTGATGACCGCGCACTAGAACATGGTTCCCCAGTCCAGGGAAGCAGTTCATTGGAACTTAGACCCATCCAGCAAGGATTTTGGAACCCTGAATAACAGAAGAGCTGACTTTGTTGGATCTGCTGGCCCACGGTAGAGCTACTGATGACAGGGAGGTGGCCTCGATGACCCACAGGCTCCACAATTCCTGACAGAGGGAATGCTCTGGCAAGGCAGAAACCTATGAACATGAGAACTGATCCCCGAGAAGGCCTGCAGAAACACTCACATCTAGGTAGTTGGTCAGAGGCTCACTGGCCACCATCCCGGTGCTGAAGCCCTTCTCACTGAACTCAGACTGGTGTGTCCTCAGGAAGTCCTCCAGCAGCCCATGCTCCTGCAGGGTGTTCCTCAAAGACTTCCCTTTGTGCAGAGGGATCCTGAGGAGAGGGGGGTGAACCCAGAGTAAGGGAGACTGGGCTGCACGGACCATCCCCACACTGTTGTTCCCAGTCCAGCCTCTGGCCAACGTTCCACAGGCAATGCCAAGGATAGCTCTAATTTTAAAAATCATAACTCAAAATAAAATCATAGATTCTGTGTTGATTTAGAGGTCACTGTCTAGCTTCATTAAATACACTGTCCTGGCCCCTTTCCCCCCTTTTCTTTTCCAGTGTGGTAGAGACGCACTGTATTGGCTGAATGACACATTAAGCCGTGAGTCTTGTTATTAACAATTTGAAAGACGCTGGGCACGCCATCACTTACTCGGTCACCAAATGCTCTCTGTCACCTTACTGTGTGCCAAAGCACAGAGGACACATAGTGGAAAGGACACAGAAGGAGCTCTCTATGTCTCCTACACAGTGGCACCTGTATGGCATTGATGCCACCCTTTGCCAACCCCTTTTCTTTTCTCTCTGATAGTGTTTTCTCTAAAGTGACTGGAAATCTTTTAGCAAGAGCAGGACCTCAAACGGGACCTCTTTGCCCAGTTAAGGTTTGGGGTCATGGAGGCAAGTCAACTGGGGGAAAAAAAAGGAAGAAGAAAAGGAGAAGAGAGAAAACTGCAGAAGAAACTGTTCTAGACCCGGTTCTGCCATATTCCTTGGCAACCTGAAAACTGTCAAGTCCCCTGAGCTTCCACCAAGAGACTCCCCAAGTCCCCTGTAATTCACTGCAGGGGGCGGGCTGCCAAAGCTCTCTGATCTTCACATGGAAGGGTCCAAGTGCCTTTATCTTCAGTTTCTTCTTATACAATAGGGCTAACTCTGCCTTTCCAACACTTTTTTATTCTGTATTTGACCATATGACCGTTTTTATCCCCTGCGGATTGAAGTAGAACTGTGTGCATCTCATAGTCCCTAAAACTTGTAATGACCTTGTCATCCTCCTAGAGATGGTTGAAAAGACAACTTGAGATTACCGAAGCATAAGTGCCACGTAGTGGCTTCAGGAGCCTCTTCTTCCAGAGAGAAGCCAGTTACAAATAGAATGCAGCCGCTACCTCATGCAGAGCCAGAAGGGACAGCGCTGCCTGGAATGCACCCCAGGGTCCTCAGCTCCAGGTCTGTCTCTTGTATAGCGGCCAGCAAACCTTGGACCTGGGAAAACTTTGTCAGGATATGCCCCCTCCCAGAGAGCCCTCACTGGACAAAGACACTCATCCTCTTCTCAGGGATCCAATCCATCTTCTGTGAGATCAGGCCTTGACAGAACACACGTGAGTACCTGGGTTGCGGGGTGGGGGCGGCAAGGGTGCAAGCCCAGCCAGGCCAGTCACATGGTGTCGGGCAGCTCAGGGACTCTCCCTGAACAATGTTCTCATCTATAAAATGCAAGTCACCCAGTCTATGGCAGTGTAGGTGATGTCCTAGTTACTTGTGGAGAAGAACCTACAGACCTCTCTACAGGAGCACGTACACCAAGAAATCTATTTTAATGAATGCATATATAGCTCCTACCATATGTCCAGTACTATTTGAAGCATTTTTACAAATATTAACTCATGCAGTCTCATAATAGCCCTAAAAGATGGACACTACGATGACCCTAATGTCATGGCAGATGAAGAAGCTAAGGCACAGACTGTCCAATGGGTGAGAGGACTGAGGGCCAAGTGCCAGGTAGTTTGGGTCTAGAAACCATGCCTTCCTAACCCCAGGATTTCTGTCCTCAGGATCACATGCAACGTGCAAAGACAGAAGTGACAGCAGGCCCTGTAGAATCTCCCCAAGGGAACCAAGGGATGGAAGAGTAGCCATCCACCTGCCCATGGAGTGTCCATGAGATGCCCTCCCCCCCAGTGTCCAACATTCACCTGGTGAGCGCATGGCTCTGAGAGATGGCAAGGACAGCCAGGAGCAGCACAAAGCACCTCATTCTGGATAGCAGGCCACCGCCGATCTAGCCAGTGCCCATCCTTGCAGTCTTTATAGAGTGGGGCTCCTTCTGGCTGGATGCCCAGATTTCAGAGGCACCCCCATCTTCAGGCTACTCCACAAACATAGTGAGATAGCACCCAGACTACCCAAGACCCACATTGATAAGAGCTACAAACTCTACCACTATAAAGACTTCAAAGTTAAAGGGTACACAGGCCTCCAAGCTGGGAAAAGTCAACATAGGCCCCTCTACACCAAATTCCCCTCTAGACAGGATTTCTGAGCTAACACAGGTGGGGCTGCTACCAGGAACCTGATTCATGTTCTGCCTTCTGCTCTGTGAGCAGCCAAGCCACAAGCCTCCCCTCCTTCGCCCCATCCCTAGATAGACTTCACTGGATGTCCGAGGTGCTCCTGATGTCTGTCTCGTCCAGGCTAGTTTTCCAGAAGGAGCTTGGTCTGGTCTCAAGGTAGCATCTGAGACCAAGAATGCTTGTATAATCTGCCACCTCCGTGGATGAAGCTCGATGTTAGGGTCCAGCACAACCATATTCCAAGTTCCCACAGAGAGCAACGTCTAAAGGAGAAGACTCATTCATCCCTGGAGACACAGTGTTCAAATGAAAGGGATGCTGAGAAAGCAAGTGACCAATGCCTGGTCACTGGAACAGTTGGAATAACTGGGGAGCACCGATGGGAAGGCAGATGAAGGCCCCACGTGAAGAGACAGGGGGAATAAGGCAACGCAGTTTAAGAGGTGCGGTACGATGAGACCACATGTAGGAGGCCCACTCGGGGGTGAGTGGAGACACACACGGGTAGGTATGCTGAGTGTTCTATTGGAGTCCAGGCCACAGAAGCCAGCTAATCACACCTTCTGACACAAGAGAGATTTAAGACAGGAAGGAAGCTAAAGTCTGTCTCCGTAATATTGGTGGAGAAAACTATGTCCCAGGCCTATGAACTGGGAAACCAAGATGAAGCCAGGATAAGGCAGGCAAATTGGAAGGCAAGGGGTTCAGGGCAATGACGTACAAGAGACCAAGAGCTGCCTGCTATTACCAGGACAAACATCTTCATGGAAAGGAAGGCTGGCAAGGGTGGAAAGTGGGGAGAGGGCAAGATGCAACAGCTGAATGGCCAAGGTACTGGATGTGACCACACCAGCCCTTCTGGAAGAGGTGCCATCTGAAATGTCACACATTTGGCTGGGGGGGGGGCGCTATAGGAAGGACCCAAGAGGCCAGGCAGAGGAGACCCGAGTATTTGAACAGAAGTAAGGACAGAAGTCAGGTCTGATTCCTACTATGGCAAGGGCCTCCTCCATGCACATCCCCTTCACAAAGCCACCGGATGTGTCCCAAGAAGACTAACACACTGCTGCTTCTCGGGCTCCTGGGAGGTGGCACAGCACATGCAGCTGCCGTCCATCACCTTTCCTCAAACGCCAGAGAAGAAAGGGGCAAAATCAGTACTAAACGGTGAAGCCTGTTTCTTGTTTTCTTCCCTCGGGGTGCCGCTCTGATGGACCAGGCCCTACCTCTAGGCTGTATCTCCTCTATCCTCCATCACCGAGCACAACATACAAGAGGTGCTAAGGAAATGTCTGAATAAGCAGGTGAGTGCTAAGAGGCCTTGCCACTGCCCTGATAAGCAGCAGAAAGTAGCTGGTGATGTCTGCTTGACACGCTACACATGAGGAGACAGAAACTCAGAGAGGCCTGTAGGTCTGAAGTGTCCTGAACACTCCCTTGAGAAACCAACACTGCTTCTAGGTCTTTCTTCTCAACCTCCAGGCACCCCTTGAAACAGCCACAGTATGTGTAGTGGGCCCAACCTGCACTATTCAGCACTAAGACCCTCTGAGGGAGCACCTTCAGAAAGGTGTGGGGGGAAGGGCTGACTGTGGCTCCAGGCTGCCAACAGCCCAGCCCGACCCAGTACAACCTCTCAAGGACAATGACTACCGGTGTTAGGTGCAACCACCTCTCCCACCTGAAGGTGACCACAAAACCAAGAATCAAAGATCCCTTAGTGCTATTTGCCTTTTATTTGTTCGCGCAGTTGGCAGCCCTCTGAGAGCATTCCAGAGCGAGCTGGAACACCGCCCCACTAAACACGGTGCCGCTGCGAGAGGTTATCTGCAGGTGGAAGCCACAATCTAGAAAAAGCTTTTAAGACAGACCATGATAAGAGGCCAGCACTCTCGACCTGGCACGGCACAAAGGCCTATCACCTCGGTCTAGACGGCTCGCGTCTGGGGACTCACCAAAGCGGCTGAAACAACTCTGGCCCCCGCAGGCAGGCACCCCTTCTTCAGCACGAGGCTTTGTTCTCCACTCAGATTCCCGCACGGACAAAGCCAGCTGAGGTCAGTTTCTTAAACATCTTCTGTGAGTCTGCACCAGACACAAGCAGACAGAGCAGCTGCCATCTCAGCCCCAGGGAGTCCACAGCCAGGTGAGAACAAGTGGGTCTAATAGAGGAAATTCAAAGGAATACTCCCCCTGCCCCTACATGCACACACACACACTGCAAGGTGGCGGGGAAAGTGTAGCTTCTAGAAAAATCATGTGTGAGCATTGTCGCCTTGAATCCAGGGTCAGCTACATGGGGCTATGACTCTGGGCAAATTTCCTTACCCCTCCTCCATGCCTCCGTCTCTTCTTCTAAAGGTAGAGACAATGATATTGATATGGTCTTGTGGTATCAAGTGCTAACATCCCTTATACCATAGAAACAAAAATTCTCAACAAAACACTTGCAGTCTGAATTAAGAACACATAGAGAAGATCATACACCATGATCAAGTTGGTTTCATTCCAGGGATGCAAGATTGGTTCAACATATGTAATGACTATAGGACAGCGCATGAATAGGCTTAAGGACAGAAATCACACAATCATCGCAACAGATACAGAAAAGGGCTGTATCGTGATGAAAGTCCTGAAGAGACTCAGACTATTAGAACACACCTCAACCTCAACATAACAGAGGCTACTCTGACAAACCTAGCCAGTCCTGTTAAATGAAGAGACCTGAGAGCATCTGCTCTGAAAATCACCAGAGACGGGGCTGGAGAGATGGCTCAGCGGTTAAGAGCATTGACTGCTCTTCCAGAGGACCCAGGTTCAATTCCCAGCACCCACATGGCAGCTCACAACTGTCTGAAAATCCAGTTCTGGGGGATCTGACACCTTCACACCAAATGCACATAAAATAAAGTTAAATAAACCATAAAAATATTTAAAAAAATCACCAGAGAAACAAGGGTGCTGTGGTGGCTTCAATAAGAATACCCGCCATAGGTTTGTAGGTCAGGGAGAGGCACTATTCAAAACGGATTAAAAGGATTAGGAGGGGCGGCCCTTTTGGAGGAAGTGTATCATTGGAGGCAGGCTTTGAGATTTTGGAAAGCCCACGGCAGGTCCAGTTTCCCTCTCCTTTCTCTCTGCCTGCCGATCAGGTTACGGATCTCAACTACATCCACACCATCCCTGCCACGCCACGCTCCCTGCCGTAATAACGGACTTCAGCTCTGAAACTGTTGCCCCCAGTTAAATGCTTTCTTTTGTAAGAACTGCCTTGGTTATGGTGTCTCTTCACAGCCATGGAACACTGACAAGATGGGAGCACCAAGTGGGGAGCACTCTTGTGTAATAGAGTACTCCAAGTCTTAGAGCAACAACACAAGAGAAAGAAGGAAAGGAGATCAAACAGGAAAAGAAGCTAAAGGTTTCATATTTAGATGACACAGTCCCTACTTAGAAGACTTTGGTGACCCCACCACAGTCTTAGACCTGACAAACACTGCCAGCAAAGTAGCAAGACATGAAGTCAACCTACAAAACTCAGGGGACCAGGGAAAAGCTCAATCAATAAAGTGTTTGCATGCAAGTATGACGGACTTGAGTTCAACCCTCAGCACTCACATAAAAAGCTGGGCATGGAGGCTCAGTGACTGGTGCCTGTAATCTCAGCACTGGGCTAATGGAGAAAGGCAGATCCCTAAAGCTTGTTTGCCAGGCAGCCACGCCTACTCATTGAGTTTCGGGTCAATGAGATCCTGTCTCAGAAAACAAGGTGGATGGCTCCTGAGAGGTAAGACCCAAGGCGGACCTCAGACCTCCACATACGTATCCATGCATGTGCATTCACATCCAAACATATGTATGCACCTACACTCATATGAACAACATATACCTGCACATACATACACAAGAAAGCAGTAACTTTTCTCTATACCAACAGTGAACTTGCCCAGAAAGAAATTAAAAAAAAAAAAAGATCCCTTTCACAATAGCTTTGAAAAGAAAGAAACAAAGAAACCTATGAATAAATTTAACCAAGGAGGCAAAGGATCCTCTTAATGGCAGCTTCAAGACATTGAAGAAAGAAATGTGAAAAAATCCTAGAAGAGGTAAGCCCCCTCCCCCTCATGCTCATGGGTTGGCAGAATTCACGCTGTGAAACTGACTGAGGGAGTGCACCACAGGCTTTGGGGGTTTACAGCGTAGCCTACTCCAGCTCATCTTCTCTCATTCTGCATGGGGATGGAAATGTGATCAACCCGCTTTTGACCCCTGCTCCCTGGCATTACGGACTCTAACCTTCTGCAACCTTAAACCAAAATAAATCCTCCTCCAGTTCCTCTTGGTCACGGTGTTTTATCACGCCAGCTGAAGAGTAAACAATACGGCCTTACTCAACAAAGGAAGTGAACCAGCAGAGTGAGGAGACAGCCAACTGTACATCCGATAAGAAATTAACGTCTTTTGTCTATAAATGAAACTCTAAAAGTTAAACATCCAATAAATAGACTAACAAATTCGTTCTCAAAGGAAGAAATACAAACGGCCAGCACAAATGGTTTATCATCCTTAGCATCAGGGAAATGCAAACTAAAGCTGTGCTGGGATCTTATCTCACCCCTGTCAGAACTATCACCAAATAAGCAAGCAAACAAACAAAGAAAGGGGCTGGAGACGTGGTTCAGGGCTTAAAAGTGCAGTTTGCTCTTACACAGGGCCCAAGTTTGGCTCCCAAAACCAACACCTATTGCCTCCATAGACACTGGTACTCAGGCTCACACACACACACACACACACACACAATTAAACATAAAAATAAATCTTTTTTTAAAATATCTATTTATTATGTATACAATATTTTGTCTGTGTGTATGCCTGCAGGCCAGAAGAGGGCACCAGATCTCATTACAGATGGTTGTGAGCCACCATGTGGTTGCTGGGAATTGAACTCAGGACCCTTGGAAGAGCAGGCAGTGCTCTTAACCTCTGAGCCATCTCTCCAGCCCCATAAAAATAAATCTTAGGGAAGAATGACAAAAAGCAAACAAATGACAACAAGAGCTGGAGAGTAGGTAGGGAAAGAGGAACCTTATTCGGTGCTGGTGGGGATGTAAACAGTGCGACCGTGATGGAACGCAATGTGGAGGCTCCTCAGAAAACTGCGAATAGAATTACCTGTGGTCCAGCTATAGCGCTCCATACTCAGACGATCCCAAGTCAGTACTCACGGAGACACCTGCACGTCCATGTTTAGGGCTGCGGCTGCACTATTCAAAACAGCCAACATATGGGAGCAGCCTAGATGTCCATCAACATGAATGGATAAAGAAAATATGCTATACCTATGAAGTAGAATTTTATTCAGCTGTAGAGAAGAATAAAATTATGAAATTTGTAGGAAAATAGATAAAGCTAGAAACCAGATGATAAGTGATATAAGCCAGGCCAAAGAGACTGTAAGAAAGGACAAAGTCTAAAGGGACAGGGAGGGAAATATTGGGGGTAATGGGTTACAGGCGTCATGACAACAGGAGGGGTTACTGTTTGGGATGGAAGAGGATGAGCATGAGGTCGATGGAGGGAGGGGAGGGAAGAGCAGTGGAGGAAGTGGATAAAATAACGCATCAAGGGGGCTGGGGAGATGGCTCAGAGGTTAAGAGCACTGCCTGCTCTTCCAAAGGTCCTGAGTTCAATTCCCAGCAACCACATGGTGGCTCACAACCATCTACAGTGAGATCTGGCGCCCTCTTCTGGCCTGCAGTCATACATACACAGGCAGAACACTGTGTACATAATAAATAAATATTTTTTAAAAATAACTAATAAAGTTAAATATACATGAAGTGCCACAACGAACCCCATTTCTTTGTTTGCTAATCAAAACGTTTTGTTTTGTTTTTTAAATGTAAAATATAACGAGAGAGGGTTAGAGGACCATCTGCCACCTCCTAGGGTTTTCTCTTAGTGCGGCCCTTCGGAGGTTCCTGGAAGTGTTCAGAACATGCAAGTTCTTATACTTACGCTCCTCTTCTTCTTCTTTTCGTTTGCCTTTGCTTTTGAAACCAGGACATTTATTTTAAACATTTATGACTGATTGAAATTCTCGAGATGAACTGGACGCTGCAACGGCTGCCCTCTTGGGTTTAGGTGTTGCCCCTTCACGGAATCCTTGTCTGAATCTGCGATAGACAATTTTTAGGTGCCTAATTCGCCCCATCCTGGTAGTGTTTCGTCTCTTAGCCTTGGCACTCCACTTAAACCCTCTCTTGTGCTTGCAGCATTTGCCGCAGGTCGACTTCTGAAGGTTAAGGCCTTAGAGCCACAGCGGCGGCACGACTTGTGCACCTTATTGAGCTGCCGAAGCCAAAGAGACAGGAAGAGCCTCTTCTTTTTAAAACTTTGTTTCATTTGTTGCTGCTTGGTTTTGTTTTTATTTTTTCAAGACAGTTTCGGATTGCCCAGGCTGTCCACGAGCACACCACGTGGCTGACAATGGCCTTGAACTCCTCGAAAGGCACTCCCTGCGCGCCTGGCTTTGACTGCTCACTCAGCGCCTTGACCGAAAGTGAGCAGCCCAGTTCTGTTGTGTGTGATCTACAACTGAGAAAAGTGAAGCTCTGCAGATATGGCTGGGCCATCGCACACCAGAGACTCTGACATTAGACTGTACCTATTGTCTTCTGGAGATTCTTCCCTGAAGAGGCTCAGGAAATCCACACCAGTGAACTCACTGTTCATCACTCAGCTATGCTAAGAGGGCTTTTTCCTGAGATGAATATATGTTAAAAATATCAAATATTAGTCACCAGCAACATTAATTTATAACAATGCTTGTTTCCCTCTCAACTTCCTAGCTGACATCCAGCATAAGTGCTTTGAACCTAAGGCTTGTTGCACTGTGGGAATTAGAAACAGCCTCTCTCACAGTCTTCACCAGAACTTAATTAATTGGATCCATTGGGCAGTTCACAGATTGGAGGAGGCTGCCATGAGAAATAAAATACTGGATGGGTTTATTTGGGGTAAAGTCTAAAACATTAAAGAAAAGAAGAAATCCAGATGTGCTATCACAACACCTGTAATCCCAGCACTTGGGAGGTAGAGACAAAAGGATTAGAAGTTCAAGGTCATCCTTGGCCATAAAGTGAATTTAGGACAATCTGGGGTACATGGTGAGCTTGAGGCCAGCCTGGGCTACATGAGTTCAAACATCAAGGAGGAGGAAGACGCATGCCACGTTCTTTCTTTACTATCCTGGTACTTCTTAGTGTGTATTTGCATGTGTATGCACTCATACAGGGTGCACATGTGCGTATGTGTATAGAGACCAGTGTCACACTTGGGGTATCTGTTTTGGTTTGAGTAAAATGTTGCAGATCCCCAAGTGGCTGCAGGGGCAGTGGGCCATGAGACCACACGGCAGGTCCCCGAAGTGGTGACAGGCAGTGGGCAGCGGGTCCTGAGAGCAGCCAGTCTCAGGCAAGGATGGCGCGGTTCCCCAAGTGGCTGCAGTGGGCCATGAGGGGCAGTGAGTCCCAGGCAGGGAGCCGCATGGTAGGTGAGAGACCTCCATGGGGCAGACACGCAGCAGGTGAGAAACAGATGGATAGGCACACCATGCAGAGTGAGGTTGAATATTTATTTAGTGGGTTATGGAGGGGAAAAGGGAGAAGAGCAGAGAGAGAGAGAGAGAAACAGAGGGGGGAAGAAGGGGAGAAGGGAGTGAGATAGTAGCTGCCTCTGAGAGAGAGAGAGAGAGAGAGAGAGAGAGAGAGAGAGAGAGAGAGAGAGAGAGGGACTCAGGCTGGAAGCTGAAGATCAGCTTGTCAGGCATGAATGCAAACCCACCATGCCTGCCTCCCACTTTGTTTCTGAAGCAGGATTTCTCACTTTTACCAGAGCTTGTTGATTCAGCGAGGCTGGCTGACTGGCTAGCTAACCCCAAGGGCCAGCCTGCTCTGATTCCCCAGCACTGTAACCACAAGCTTTCACCATCACACTCAACTTTGACGGTGGGAATCAAATCCAAATCCTCCTGTTTGCACTGTCCAGGCCCTCCTGACTGAGCTAGCCCAGCAGCTATGCTTGTTTTAAGACGCAGTCTGTGCATAGACTGGGGTTTTAGCAAATGGCAGCTGCCTCAGCTCTTTGCAAAGCAGTGTCGATTTTCTTGTTATTTGTTAAATTGATTTCTCCAGCGGTTGGGTTGACTGACATGCTGAGGTAAGGCTTCTACGAAGGTAAAAGGTACAGAACTACCACATGAGAGTCACAGATAGAGGGCTCATTAGTAGCTTGGTAATTGCAACTGGACCCTGCTGCTAACCCCAGAATCCACCCTGTGCTGCTTGCCATACCTGGAAACTGCAGGTGAGGCCTGTTCAAGGAATGTGTTCTCATGATAGAGTTGCTTTGCCCACAATCTGGGAAAAGCCAGGGTGGGGTCGGAGATACGAGTATGTCCCTTTCTAATCACAGCTATTATCGGGAACCTGTGTGTGAACTTGAACTTGGCAAGGAATGAACACTGGGTTTCTTGCTGCTAAGTTCATTCAGATTTGGGGCCTTTGAAATGCACCCAAAAGCTTTCCCATCCCCCCCAGCTGTTTTCTCCACTCAGGATAGATCTCCAAGCTCGGGTGGTTTAGGGAGGGGTGTGGCACAAAAATCCCCAGAGGCTGGACTGAGAAGCCAAGTGCTGACTTTCAAGATGTCTTCATAAAGAAGAAGAAGAACTGGCCATCCCATGCTGCTTCCACATGGTGGGTGACAACCTGGGCATTTCCATACTCTACCATTTCATCTTCACTGCAACCCCAAGAGGCAGGAACTATTGTCCGTTTATTTAACCTTTGGGCCTTGCTTTTGTGACAGATTTCAGAGCTCTTCTCTGGCTCTCTGTCAGAAGCATGTTCACAGCTCCTTGACCATCAGTGCATCTCCCTGCCTAGGCAGCCAGCCTAGGCTGACATGGGGGGTCACACCTGCAATCCCGGCATTTGAGAGGCAGAGGCAGGAGGATTGCCATAAGTGTGAGGCCCATCTGGACTACACAAATGAGTTCCAGGATAGTTGGGGCTATGAAAGAGAGAGAGAGAGAGAGAGAGAGAGAGAGAGAGAGAGAGAGAGAGAGAAACAGAGAGAGAGAGAGACTGGGAACTTTCAGGGAGATGGATATTGAGTCACGTGCCTAGTGTGATAATGTGACCTGGGCTACATGATCTTCCCAGGACCCAAGCATTGTGCTATTCTCCCCAGATGAGCAGGAGAGATAGGGAAGATTGGAGCAGTGCTAGCTGCACAGAGTGGGGACATGTGGCCTTTTCTTTACGTGTGTTGAAGGGCAAGTCATTCAGGGGAGCTCACTCTTGCCCATGTGAAATTTGTTTGCCTCCGTGGTCTAATGGCTCTGGGCTTCTAGGGCTACATAGCCCCAGCTGGGGAGCAGGGTGAGAGAGGGCATGCTTCATATATCATAGCCTTGTCCCTGCCCAGGGCTCACCATGCATGGCGTGATTCTAAAAGGGGTACAAACAACCCCAGGACTCCAGAGTGGACTTGATGCCCATTAACTGTCAGATTCTCTGCTCCTGCCAAGGCGGGCAGGGCAGTGCCTCCAGGGAAGGGGAAAACAACCCTTGTGTTCATTTAAAGACACCACAGTCACAACAAACTGGAACCCTGCCTTGCCCTACCAAGCATGGGCTAGTGCTTTTGTGCTACTGATCTCATGTGGACTCTTGCAGCATCAAAACTTCCATTCAAGACATTGCCTGGGGTAGAAAGCCACAGATTCCAAGTACGAGGCGAGATAGCAACATTGCTTGGAAACCACAGAAGATTGTTCCAAGACCCCAGTGGAGAGCAAAACCTGAGGATGCTCAAGTCCCTTACAGAAAACACATGGGATTGACGTGTGCCTATGCACAAGTCCCTTACAGAAAACACATGGATTGATGTGTGCCTATGCACATCCTCCCACAGGCTTTAACCCTTCCTAGGCTGCTTATAAAACCTAATACAACACAGCGCCGCACAGTCACGTGTACTGTTCAGAGAATAACAAGAAAAAGCACACACGTTCAATGCAGATGCACTTTTTAATATGTCTGAACCCCAGCTGGCAGAATTCGCTTGAAGAACCCCCAGCGTTTGGACGGTGACTATATATAGCTTGTGTTACAAGATGCTATCTGTAGCTTTAGCGAATGGGGTTCTTATTTTCCTTCCCACCACAACCTGAGTGTCACTTAACCATTAGAAAATGGTTATTCCTGTTTGGAGGGCAGTCAAGCCGTTTTGCAACACACAGCACCCACCTTCCCCAACAGGAGATTCTGAGAGTCTCACCATGCCACACCTGGTTCTTCCTGCAAGGGGAGGGACACTGTTCCTCTTCTCCTTTCTCTTGTCAACTTTGGGGATCTTAAAGGTTTTTTCAGCTTTTCTGTTTAGTTTGGTTTTTTGTTTTAATGAGACAGGGTTTCTCTCTGTTACAGTCCTAGCTGTCAATCTTAAAGGTTTTAAAAATAGCTTTATTGTGGTATAATTCATTCAGCACATCATTTACCCTCATAAACTGCACACTCCAGTGATGCTGGAGATTTTGACTGTTATACAACCACCTCCACAGTTTAGTCTTAGAATATTCTTGTCACCCCCCTAAAGAATCTGGACCCCTTAACTCCACATTTTTCTGCCTTCACCCTACCCTATTCCTAGCCAGCTGTGACCAACTTTTTCTATCTGTGGGTTTACCTGCTGTAGACATTTCCCATAAATGAAATTGTGCAAAAGTAGCCTTCCATGACATACTTCTGTCATCCAATGATTTCTAGGGGCACTTGGACTATTAAGCATGTATTACCTTATTTCTTCTTAGGACTGAAAAATAGTCCATGTTTGGATATCTTGTTTACTCATCTGGATCTATTTGTACCAGGGCAGTTCCTTGCTCTCATTGCCAGTCCTTGGTCTGGGAAAACGTCCCTGAAGACACTCAGAGTGTGCCCCCAGGCCGGCATGTGCTTCTCTATTTACAAGGCAGGGTCTGTTATTATTATTTTTATAGATTTCAAACAAAGCCTCAGTGTTGACTCCTGAGGCTGGTCTGAGAGCTGATTCGGGTCCACTTCATAGGCTCAACTCTGAACCAGTGTCCAGCCTTGCAGCCTCTCTACCCTCTGTGATCTTTCTCTTCAGGCTTAGGAGCCTCTTGTTCCTCCTTGGGTCCCAACCCTGGTCATTGCCTGCAGGAACCCCTTCATCAGCGGTGATAACCGCGCAGAACAGTAGATAACCAGCGTTTACCGGGATCTCACTCAGAACGCTAAGGACCACACTGAGGGGGTTCCATGCTGAACAGCAGAGGAGGCGCTGCCAGCAGACCTGACAGCAATGTACGTCCCCGGACACTCTGCTCTGGCCTCTGCCCTTCTGTGCCTGGCCCTCTTGTCCTGGAGGGGCGGGATCTCTAGGGCCTGGCTACCTAGAGACTTGCGGAGATGATGGGAACAATAGTTAAACGAGCAGCGGCAATGAGGAGGAGCCCAGGTGCTGAAGGAGCCTCAAAGGCGGCTCTGCTGACCCTGCTACACCTTCAGGGTTCACAGACAGGTGAAGGGTGAACTTATCCACTTCTGTTCTCTCACGTTAGTGAGAGAGCAGGGAAATCGCAGTAGCCTAAACTCCGCAGGAAGTGGGTAGCGGTTTCCAAGGCCACTTCTAAGATGGGCAGAATGTTAAGAAAGCATTGTTCTTGTGGTCCTTCCGGTGGCAGGATTCTGTACAAGCGTTTTCTGGACCTCCAGTGGAATCCAAAGCAGGGTATGTCTGAAGAACTCAGCCTCAATTTTCTGGAAACACCCTTGTCCTCTTTTCGCCTTCAAGAGCCTGCTACTTCCAGTTTTCCCACGAGAGGGCGCCAGACACCAGTGTTTGAAGATGAACGAGTTGGGCCTAAGGACAGTCAGTGAAGTTGTGGATGGATCTTGAAAGGGTGTTTGTCAACTTCACCTGACCTTATTCTTCTAGAATACATTCATGTTAGGGGCATATTATCTCTATAGGGAGTTTTGTATAGCCATAATTCTGAAGGGAATATTGCTGAATGTAAAGAATACCTTTTCCTAAGCCTCCAAACCTCTCCGCTGCTTGTCCTTGCCACAGCCGAGAAGTGAGGCAGAGGCTCATTCCTCATTTCTCAAAATTATCACATTAATCATGGAAATGAGTGCTGTCACGTTAAATTGTTGGTTCGCCCTATGGGTCTGCAGGCGGCCTGCTCTGAGGTTAGGACGGAAGGGCAACATGGCGTTGTGCTAGGGAGCGCCTTAGGGCACCGCAGCGTCTTGTTTCAGGGGCATCCGAGGCATTGACTGCTGCCCACTGCACTCAGGGTTGCTTTGTGAGCAGGGAGGGACACAAGCTGGAGGTCAATACCCAAGGGCAGTCAGTGGAACCTGGAGATCCGTGAGACAAGGAGGATCATGGCACCATTGACTTGGAAAGGAACTTTACAGCTAGGACCTGGGCCTGGTGCCCAGAGGGAAAGAGTTTGTGGGATGAGTGCAGGAAAGCCTATGCAGGTCAACAGAGCAGGGATAAGGGCACAGCATTGTCCCTGTGCTGGAAAGGCCCACACTGATGAGCTCTGGAGTAAGGGACTGAGCAGAGAAGTGGGGGAGGAGAGGACAGGAACCGGGGTCTTGGAAACAGCAGTGAACTCTCCTTGGCTCCTGAGAAACGGAGAGGGTCCGACATGTGACCTTCCACATTCTACGTTCTTTTAGGGTTTTTTTTGATAGCTGTGAATGCGGAAGAGGAAATTGCCTTCTTACTTAAAAGGAGATTTTGTTGTTGCAACTTGATTGCTCCATTCGGAACTTTGTAGAAGGCAACATTTTGTCAGAGTGTTGCTGGACTCCCTGTATCTAGACTAAGAACTGAGGTGGGCAGAGTCGGCTGTACCAGCAACTTCCCTGTGGAGAAAGCTCCCAGGCCTGGATTCAGGCTCAAGGCCTTGCCAGCTCCCTTGCTGACACAAATTGCCAAACACTATGTGTTAGTGGCCAGCAGGGGTCAAATATTTGACATAAACCCAAAGGGACTAAATTTCAGCTTTGAGAGTTGAAGTAGACCCATGCTAAGTCTCCTCAAGGGAGCTTCCCCACCCTCCCAGCTCTTCCTAGCATACCCCCCCCCACATACCCAGAACCCTCTGAGCTGCTTCACCCCTAATTCAAAAAGACCCTGAAGTCTTCTTGCCCTGAAAAAAAGCTGATTTTGTACCTACAGTCCTAAAGTAAGGAGCTAGTCAGTCCAAGAAAGATGAACACTCCTCATGTTGATCCACACCCCCACAGGACCTGTGACTTAGTGATGCACCCCAGGGCCAGTGCCCAGGAGGCTGTGATTTAGGAAGAAGGGTGCTTGCAGGGTGGGGTAGACAACTGGGAGGAATGCAGGGTCACAACTTCAGGCAGTCTGAGCAGGGCTGGCCAGCTTCTCACGGTCACAGCCTCCCCCGTGCACAGCCGCGGGCTAGTAGTAGAAGGTGTGCCTGCCTGTCTGCTCGTACAGGTGCAGGGACAGGGTGGGGAATGGAGCCATCGCAGGGAACTAAATCACACAGAAGGAGTGCAGAAGAGGTCACCCAATAGGGATTCTGAGCCCAGACAAACTAAAAGTTGGCGTTCTTCAAGTCCCGGGAGCAGCGGTACCTGCCATCCAGGAACCTGGAGCACAGGAGGCTGGGTGAGCAAGGACAGGTGTGGTGCTGGCGTTTCCTAAAGAAGGGGATCTAGAGAGAGAGGGAAGCAGTCCATCAGCCATAGGAAAGTGTTGTGAGAGCTCCGTGCAGTCAATGATGTTGGTGGGTGACCAGAAACTGAGGATACCTGCTACTGAGCTGCTGAGCCACTGACCCTGAGCCGCTGAGCTGCTGCACACAGTAACAGGAGGTACTTTCCTCCTAAAGCAGTGGTCAGCAAGTGGAATGCCAGCAGGGTCATTCGGGATCAGTCCACGTTGGACACCAGGTGAAGTGAGAACCCACAAACGTCTATTTACCATTGTATTAGGGGATGCAATGGAAAGCAAACTCATGAATACAGATGCCACTAAGCCAGCTGCTGCAGTGAAGACTTGCTTGAGAGTGAGCGTGTGACCCTGTCCTTAGTTTTATCTGATCAGCACTCAGAGAAAACCACGCCCACGGCAAGTTACCCCCAAATGTCATTGGCTACACCAACGAGCTCCCACAACAGGAAAGGCCTGCAAATGTCTCATCCCAACCAACAAAAATGTTGATTACAGACGACCACTCCAAGGCCCAGAGTGATTGAATGGCATGACGATGTCACACAGCTAATTTGTGGAGGAGCTAGGATTTGAACACCTGTAGCCATGTGGAGCCTCTGGAGATTGGAGGACAACTTGGGATGTCTGTCCTGTCCCTTCCACCTTTATATATGTTCCAGGAGTCAAACTCAGGGAGCCGTGTTTTCATAGCAAGTGCTTTTACCTGCTGAATCATCTCACCAGCCCCCAGAGGGTTTTAAATAGAGTAATAAGGAGACTAGGTCCAGCACCAGACTACCTGGGTTCAAATCCCAGACCTTCTGTTTACCATATCTCTGACAACTGACTACCTATTTACCCTTGCTGTGCTTTGATTTTATCATCTATAAAATGGGTTAATAGATCCTTTATAGCTATATAGCTAGAAAAAGACTAAGACCATTTATTTATTGAAAACTTACTGAGGACAAACGGCCTGTAGGAAGTGCTCGACATTTGTTTTTTGCTAATGCTGATGTCCTTATTGGGAGCATGAATCATTCTGAGCCATCTTTCATAGCCCAAGGCAATGAGGATGGCAGAGCAGTTCAGCTTTCAGCTTCCTGAGCCCAAGGTGGTTAAGAACAATCGGTGGCCTTGAGGGGAATTGGAAGAGACTGCTGGGAGATTCTCTGACTCCAAAGAGCACTGGAGCTTGTGCAGACAAGTCACAGACCACGAAAGACTGTGAAGGGGAACTGGGTGTGGCTGTAGGTCCAGCAAAGCTGCTGCCCTTTAGTGGCCCCCACCCTCCGAAGGCTACATCCCTGACCCTCCCAAAGCCAAGAGCCTCTTGGCTGTCCTGTGCCCTCGGGGGCTAGAAACAGGCCCAGAGTTAGCTGCTTAGGGCACAGAGAAGAAATCCCTGTTTGAGAATGTTCTTTGCTCTAGCCACAACCCTGTATAGGAGGTCATTTTGTGTTCTTGGATTCTGTTCCAAAGAGCAAAGGATATTTGAGAATCTTTTGAAATCAGGGTTAACTATCCTGTTCCCATTAAACACAACAGGTAAAGAGCTAAGGGTGGGCAGCCTGAAGGGCTAGCAGCTTGTGTGATTAGTGTCACCATTCCACAAAAAAACAAGGAAGCTGTACCCTATACCAGTAGCCTAGTACTATGGTTGACTTCAGAAAACTCCATTCTAGTCCCAGCTGTCTCAGGATGGTGCCTTGAGTGAGCCATGTGATCTGCTTGCTAATGAAAACACAGGAAGGCTTAAAAGATCAAACCTTAACTGTCTCCAGCCTGTCTAGAAGGGTGCAGGTGGACAATGTCACAACCCAAACCAGTGTCCAAACAGTATCTGCAGGCCTAGGTAAGGCTGCTGCCTGGAGCAGCAACCCCAGGGCTGTCTGCTTTCCTTCCTTGGGTCAGGCTGGATTCACTGGGAAGGGCACAGTATTAATCTTCTGCATATCATTGTCAGAAGCCACAGACTCCCTGGTCTAAGCTGGATCCAGGCTCCAAGATCCCTGCCTGCTTGCCAATGCCCCTTCACACACAAGCCCATGCTCATTCATACACATGCCCATGTTCATTCACACGCATACCCATGCTCGTTCACATGCATGCCCATGCTTGTTCACACGCATGCCCATGCTCATTCACACACATGCCCATGCTTGTTCACACGCATGCCCATGCTCATTCACACACATGCCTGTGCTCATTCACACGCACACCCACTCAGTGCCAGCAGAGTACCTTGTGGCTTCCCGGGTGGCACTCCTCTCCTTCCCGACCCAGTGGGGTGCACAAGCGCAGCCCCCGCAGCCACAGGCTGATAGCACAGCAGGTACCTGCTCCACACTGGACATCTTGTTCACAGGCCTACAGGAGAGAGAAAGGGCCAGCCCATTAGTGCCACCCAAGAGAACAAAGGAAAGGAAATGCTAAGCCATCTTTGGCAGGGTCTGGAGGAAGTGACTAAGTACCCAGGATTAACAGGACACACGGCTGTAACACCACTGCTTGGCAGGACACTAGGGGCTTAGCAAAGTGCCCGACCTCAACCTGGGGGACCATCCCAGCTCAGTGGCGAGGCAGTCCCCATCCCCTGAGAAAGCCTGTTAGAAGGTGCGGCTTTTTAAATATCAGTCAACGCTAGCACAATTGACTGAATTAGAACTCCCTGGTGAGGGGAGGGGAGGGAGTCCTTGGTGGTCCAAAGCCCTAGATGACCATTGCTGAATTATCTTGGGGGAGAATCTTTGTCCTCCAGAATGCATTATCAGCTGCCTCTCTGCATGTCTCCCACCACCTAACCCACAGGAGCCTGGTGGACAGGTATCTTCCCCAGTGTTTCTCTGCTGGACTCTCTGGACTCCTGAAACAGATTCTTCTGATTTGGGCTGTTTGGACCTGCTGGGTTAATGCCTATGAAAGGAAATGTCAAACAAGCACACTTTACCCCAGAGCCAGAGTTAAGAAAGCAGGTAGGGCCTAATGGAGAAATAGCCGACCTGGCCACACTGCACAGAAGAGACTTCAGAGTTGAAGTTGGAAGCTGAGTTTTGTTTTTCTCTAGTAGCAAGCCACGGAGCACCTTCAGGCTGCCAGTGTGGGCCATGACAGGACCCAGAAGCTCCAGACTTTTCCAGGTGAGGAGGTCAGGATGCCACCAGAGAAGGTACAGGTGGCAGCCACAAGCAGTTACTCTCTAACCCAGCAGGGGCACGTCTCACACCTAAGCCAGCCCCTAAGCGTTGAGAGTGAGGGAACTAGGTCCCACTGGGACTCTTCTCTCCTGACGGTGGCAGGCATGGCACTCTGGGAGGTTGGGGCCTACAGCCTGGATTGTCATTATTCAAGGAGCAAGGGAGTGTGGAGAGGTCAGGACTGTTTGGTTGAAAGCGTCACCTTAGCCCTTAACATCCTTATACCCAAAGAGTCTGGAATGTTTGCATCCAGGCTTCACCCCAGCCCCTGGGCACCCCTATATCCAAGGAGTCTGAAATGTTTGGGTGAAACTTTTCATCCCAAGCCCCTTCCCCTGGGAGTTGCTGCAGTCCAGGCTCCACCTCCAAGAAAGCCTGACAAACAGTGACCACTCCCCAGAGAGGGTCAAGACCATTCCCACAGGCTATTTAAACTGCCACCCAGAGAACAAACACGTGGTCTTCCCAGTCTTCCTTTCCCCTCTCCATGGTTTTTCAGGTCTTCTTTCCCATGTCCATCCCTGAGGGAGCTGGAAGGCCACCTGGGAGCGCTGGCATCCATTAAACCTGGGCTTTTTCTAATTCGGTTTGATTTGGCCTGATTTGGATTACTGCATCAGCAAAGAGGTTTGTTGGGCCATAAAAAACTTTTCAAGGACTTGGTGTCCTTCTGGGAGTCAGAAGAGGGACATCAAAGGGACATGGGAAATGGGGAGAGCTGAGCACTCCCATATTCCTTCCCCTCAACACTGTGTTCTGACCAAGCGCTCATCTGGCCATTAATTCACTCCCATTCATTCACTCCATTGGACTAACTCAACCCTCTTCTCTCTTTGTGCTCTTTATTAAGGGGTGCCCCACCTCCCTTAGACCTCTCTGCATCTTCCCCTGGGGACCCACTAAAGGGGGAAAGGCGGTGTTGGTGGCACCCATCTTCCCCTGGGGACCCACTAAAGGATGAAAGGTGTTTGGCGCACTCTTCCTAACAGTAAAAGTAGACCTGATGCGGGACTCTGTGCTTCTGTCCTGAGCCACACTAGCATGCTCTGGAATAACACGGACAAGAGGGCCAGATGTAAATTGAAACCAAGGTATACACACGACAAATGGGACTTGGAAGGGGGAACGAATCCACCCTGTAAAAGAACTCCCTAGGGCACACTCCAAAGAATCTTCATTGTACTAAAGACTCAATGTCAAAATTTCAGTGCCCTCCCAATGTATTTAAAACAATCTTATATTTAAATACAACTTCTCAAAACCCAACTCTGTCTATCAGAGTGAAGTCTGGCCCATCTGAAGATTATATGCATCCCCACTCCCAGGCACTGACCACCTCCCAGGTCCCTTTGCTTTAGGTGAATTGGAGTAGCAGAGCCTTTGTGGTTCTCAGTTCACAGTCCATGCAGAACCCTGCTCTCAGCCCCCAACCCAAGCCTATGGAGAAGACTAGAAACTTACCCCTGTGATCACCGCACAGTGGGACACAGTTGCTAGGAGGAGCACGATGAAGACTTGCATGGTACCTCTCATGATCAGTTGGGGTGAAGACAAACACTGCTCGCTCCGGTGCCTCTCACCTCCTTCCACCCTGCCTTGCACTGGGCAAGCTGAGAAGGCCAGGCTGTCCTGCCCTTACCTCTTTCAAATTTATACAGTCGGATCCAGGGCTGCCTCTGGACGCCTCATCCCGCTCTTCCCTCCCCTCACTGGCATTATTCAGATGAGCTCAGAAGCGAAGATGAGACCTGATTCTCTAACGGCATCGCATCACCGTCAGAACTGATAAAAATGGACACATGGGGGGACTTTGACAGTTGCTCTAACTCTTCCAGGAGCACCACGCTTCAAACAGTGGCGTGCAATTCACTTGCTATCCATTTCTGTCTCCGCATCATTCTTCGCTGCTTGGGTCAGGGGAATGGCTTTAGTAATGAATTAAGAGATTTGCAACATTGATTTTTCCTCACCCACACTGAACCATGCAGCCTACAGGAGGGTTTATGCTCTCACACTCAAACTGTCAAGCACTGTGTGGGTGTTTACCCTGGATTCAGCACAGAGGTGGCTGAGAAGATAGAGGTTGAGGTGGCATCTGTTCCTGACCTCTAAAGGGTTAAAATTCCCAAAATGGAGATAGAATACAGCGAGGAAAAATACATCCATGATGTTAATGCTTCTCAGGATAGGCAGGCAGGTCTGCTCTCTAACAGGCTCTAGACAATACCTGTGGGCTGGCAAGTCTTTGTTATCTAATTGATTGGGTTCAGAATCACTAAGGAAACATACCTCTGGGTATGTCTCTGAGGATTGTTCCAGAAAAAGGAAATCAAGGAGGGTAGATCCACCATAGTTGTAGGGACCATTCCATGAGCTACAGACTCAGACCAATGACAAACAAGCTGAGTGCTGGCGTTGACCTCCCTATGCCTTGTCCCCTGCCACCTCGTACTCCTGCCTCCGTGATCTCCCTGTCATGATGGGCTGTACACCCAAGCCGTGAACCGAAATAAAACCTCCTTCCCTTCAGTTGCTTTCTTCAGCAGTGGAAAGGTAACTCATACAAACAGTAAACATACCTAGTACAGGAAACAAGAACAGAAGATCAGAAAGCACACAGGCTCCACTCTGGAAGTATCCTGTAGAGACGTGAACTTGGGCTAGGCTGTTGCTGAAAGAAGCCACGTTGGTGGTCTTCCTGTAGCATGGGGTGAGCGTGAGAGTAGCCTTATCTGCGAGCAAACACACAGTGGGCTCAGATGGCAGGCTGATGAGCCATCCTCGCTGAAGGGAAGCCCCTGGGCCCAAACTACTGATAGACCAGAGAGACACTGTAGGATCCTTTTTGGACCATCCATCTTCTCTGTACAATAATAAAAGTTAATATTTTTCTATGGTGTGCTTTCTAGTATGTTAATACAGGGCAAGCATCCCTAACCCAAAGCTGGAAAATCTAGATGTCTCAAAATGGAGGACTTCCTGACATAATGTGGCATGTGGAGAATTCTACACAGTGGAACCTTGTTGCATGCACAAGAAGTCACTTAAAATACTGAAACTTGCCTTTAGGCTATGTGGGTAAGGTGTTCGTGAAACAGACAGAATTCAGGTTTAGACTTATGCCCCGTCCAAGATATACCATTGGGTATATGTAAATATTCAATATTGGGAAGGTGACCCTCAAACCTAGGACACTGCAGGTCTCATGGATTTCAGAGAAGAGGTACTCAGTCTACAGGTATTACATAGGCAATTGTTTTCCACGGTCAGAGACTTGGGGAACACTGAATACACCTACCTAATGAGTTTCTTTCTGCAGAATTTTCCAGGGTCCTTCATGTTGGCATAGGAAACATTAAGTGGAAAACAACCTGTAGTCCATTCATCCACAATGTCATTTTCTCAAAGTGTCTTATGGAAATAGGATTCTCACACAGAAATGTCAGCCGGCATCCATGCCTAGCGAGAGAAGAAACCCAGTGGGCCTAGAGGCTGTGGCTGGTCATCAGCACTGCCCAGGCAAACACACCGACCTTGAACCAGATTGCTTGCTGGCATCACGAATTTGAGGATACTGCTAATCCTCCGAGCCCCAGTTTTCTGAGGCCCTCCAGTTCTCACCAACTCCCCTAGTTCCTTCCCAGAGGGCACAATTACCATGAGGAAACTGTCACAGGGAACTCAGTATAAAGCAGTGGCTCTGACTGAAAGTGTGCTCTTCCTCTTGGGTGGCAGGGCTTGAAGAAGAGACTGCTTGATGTGTGAGGCCTGGGGGACAGCTGGTGACCTGGTGGAACTCTCAGAGGAGACCCTGGGAGCTTTAGCAAGGCCTGACGTTGCTTCTTTCCTTAGAAACTCAATTAAGCAAGCACTCACTGTGGCCCTCCCCTGTGGTGGGCCCTGAAACTGCAGGGCAGGGCATCAGATGTGCTAAGGGTAACCCTCTTGTCGCAATCAGGGTTACTCTGTGGCTGACAGATGCTGAGTAAAAAGGTGAGTGGTGGAACTCAGCTGGGCACCTTGAGGACTCCAAGGCAAGAAGATGGAGGAGGACTGACTGAACTGAGAAGCAAGTGGGAGGGACTAGGGGAAATAATGGACGGTGCTAAAAATATGGGTTCCCTTATGAGAGAAGAGAGCTGGCAGAGAAGTGTGTTGGGCAAACCTTTAGCAAATTTCTATGCATCTGCAGACATGATAGAGGCTGGTGGAGACCAGGCAACATGCCGTAGAGGGTTTGTGTGAAAATAGAGGGTATACGTGCAGATCATGGAGACAGAGGAAGACAGGAGGGGGGGAGGGAAGGAGGGAGGGAGGATGTGTGTGTGTGGTGTGTCTGAGGACAGCGTAGTGGCACCTTATTTGCATTTTAATAAATAAAGCTTGCCTGAAGAACAAAAAGTAAAACCGCCCCCCTGCTCAGCCTTACAGACCAGGCAGTGGTGACACACACCTGTAATCCCAGTAGCCACACTCGTTGCCACAGAAATCGGGTGGTGCATGCCTTTAATCCCAGTGGTGTACAACTTTAATCCCAGCCCTAGAGAGGAATATAAAACAGGAGGAGGCAGCTCTCAGTCTCAGTCTCATTCTGAGATTCCTGGAGGCAGGATCATTTCGAGGTAGAGGTAAGAGCCAGTGGCAGGCTGTTTTGCTTTTCTGACCTTCAGGTTGAACCCCAATTTCTGTCTCTGAGTTTTTATTAACCGCGTTTCAAGACAGGTTTGACAAGTGTAACCCCTGACCTGGTTTAGGCTCCTGAGATAGTCTTGAGGTCATAGCAACTACTTTACAAACACAAGGGGTCCTCCATTAACGCCCTTGCTTCTGCAGCCTGAACTCTGGCCTAGCTTGTATAAATGGCTTACAATGTATCGCTGCTGTTATCAGTTTGGAGGTGGTTGTGATACATTTTATAACAAAAGGTAAGAAGTTAACAGCAGAACAAACGGAGCTCAAGCATCTAGATCAGTTTTTTTGGTTTTTGGGGGTTTTTTGTTTTGTTTTTTTTTTTTTGTTTTTGTTTTGTTTTGTTTTGTTTTTTGAGACAGGGTTTCCCTACGTATGAGCCCTAGCTGTCCCAGCACTAGCTCTTGTAGACCAGGCTGGCCTCAAACTCACAGGGATTCACCTACCTCTGCCTCCCTAGTGCTGGGATTAAAGGTGTGCGCCACCACCGCCCAGCCTCAGACCAGGAGTTCTAGGAAGAAACAGTCCCCCCCCCAGGGAATGCATGAGCAGGATTCAACCTGTGAACTTGATCAAAGAAGAAAATTTGTCTTGACTTGCACTAACTTCTAACTGAACTTTAATGTCTTCTTCTATTTTAACTGCAGGCTAAAGCCTACAAAATGATTCATAAAACTCAAGACTTCATAATCAGGAAAAAATAATATTATTTAATAGCATTATATTGATACAAACACCTGAAAATATCCCTTCTGCTCATCACTACATGGAAACTGTGGTACCTACCAGACCATTTTTAAGTTGGGTTCCTGTCATAGTAATAAAGAAGGTTGATACACTGCCACATTATAAATATGTTTTAATAGATGTTTTTGATAACTTTATTTCAATATAATTGACTTCCTTTGTAATATTACTTTTATACATCTAAAACCATTAAACCAGAACAGGCCATAAGCTTTGATACATGGTACAAAATGGCAAGAACTCCTGAGGTAAAACAGTATAGACTTAAAAGAGAAGAAAAAAGGACTTGGTGCATTGTATTTAGGGTCATAAACTCAAGCTAGCCCTCAGAGAGAACTGGGAACTAAGTCAGGAAGAAATTGTCAAGAAAAAAAGTGACAGAAGAGGAGGAAAAACCAGTTAGAACAAGAAGAAAAGTTGTCTCCAGGGACCAGACAGAATAGGACTGAGAGTTGGGAGTATATTCATATGTTCCGCTGCTGCCACAAAACACCTCAGGCTGAGTGATTTATAGAAAAGGGTGCTGGGAAGTACAAAATCAGGATGCTGGCAAATTCAGCCTCTAGTGAGGGCCTACTCTGCTCCACAGACAGAAGCACCTTTTTCCTTCCTGCAAGGTCTCTAGCATCTTTGCAAGGACATGAACCCATTTATGAAGACACCATCCTCCTAACTAAATCACTGCACAAAGGCTCAGCGTCTCAACACTATCCTACTGAGGATTTGGTTTCAACATAAGATGTTGACTGAGGTTTCTGTCCTGCCCAGTTCCCGCAGTCGTTAAGTCCCAAAGAAATCACACAGAGGCCAACATTAATTATAAAATGATTGGTCTAGTAGCTCAGGCTTCTTATTAATTAATTCTTACAACTTATATTAGCCCATAGTTCTTGTCTGTTTTGGCCACGTGGCTTGGTGCCTTTTTCTGGGAGGCAGTCACATCTTGCTTGCTCTGTGTCTGGCTTTCTCTCTGTCTGGGTGACGAGTACAGACCAAAACTTCCCTCTTCCCAGAATTCTTGTTGCCCCTTCTCTACTTCCTGCCTGGTTGCCCCACCTATACTTCCTGCCTGGCTACTGGCCAATCAGCATTTTACTGAAAAAATAATACAAGTAACAGGATAAAAGACCACTGTCCCACAGCAATAAGATTTTAAGGAAGCATTGCCGGGCAGTGGTGGCACACGTCTTTAATCCCAGCACTCAGGAGGCAGAGGCAGATCGTGAGTTTGAGGCCAGCCTGGTCTACAAGATCTAGTTCCAGGACAGGATCCAAAAGTTACAGAGAAACCCTGTCTCAAAAAAAAAAAAAAAACCAACAAAAAAAAAGATTTTAAGGAAACACAAATAATCAGACTGTGGTAGGGGCCATACCCACATGGAGGGGTCCTGGAAAAAATGACTTCTAATCTGGGTCAGATAAATGCCACCCGTGGTCCCTGAGCTCCCCAGCCTTTGTACAACTCATGATCCCATACCACCTTGTCTTTAGGACTCCTTAAAGTTTAAAAACTCAGGACCAAGGTCCCCTTAGTCCTAAGAGTTTGACTCCCAACACATATAACTTTCACCCCACAACCTACCTGGGTTTCAAATAACTAAGACTTTTTGGAGTCTATAACTGGAATGTGTAAAATGGAAACAGAATTCCAGTAGCATCAGAGAACATCAATTACCTACAAATGAGAAACCCGGCAACCTGGACAAACCTGGATAAACCTGGTTATCTACACCCAACCCAGACCATGCAAGTCCTCCTCTGAGCCACGGATGAACCCTGTCCCTGGCACTTCTTCCTGAGCTCTCTGCTCAGCGGGCTTCTAGAAAGGGCGGGCTTTGCCAGTCCTGCTCTTGTTCCCATCACTCCAGGAAGCTGCTTCTCTCACCCTTCACCTGGCTAACGCCTAAAGTGCCATCTCCAGCACCTCTTCCCTCAGCGTGTCCTTTGTGTCTCTCAGCATGGGCACTACGCTCTCCTCACGTTTCCTCTGATGTCTCCTCTGTTTCTTCCCACCCTGTAAATGACTTTCCTGAGGCTGCAAACTCATCCCAATGCACTTCACAGCCCCCGAAGTATTAATGATCTCAAGTCTGGGCTCCCAGTCCACTTGGCCAATGGCCGCTTGAGTGTCACTCCATGCTGGTACCTCTCTGACACCCCTGACAAAGCCCTGTCCCCTGGCACCTCTTTACATCCATCCTTCTAAACTCATCCTCATGGCTTATAATTGTAAATAACAGAATACAGCCTGGCTGGCTTAAGTGGAAAAGAAATTTTAATGGGGTCATTAAGAAGCTCATTGAATTGCTGGGTGTCTTGGGAAACAGGATGGAGCCCTGTGTTCAAGACAAAGCCCAGACCACACCACATAGTTGCCAATGAGGACCACACCTTCTAAAGCCAGATCCTCTGTGGATATCCAGGCCCAGAGCCTCTCCCTGTATGTTGCTCTGTTCCTGCGGCAGGCCCCCCAGTATACCATGGAACTGTGGTGTGTTCTCAGCCCTAACTTCTGCACATTCACAGCTGCATACAGTGAGCAGACAAAGCTCTCAGACAAATGCAAATCGTGTTCACACACTGTCATGCCCTCTCTGTTAAATGAGTGGTCCCACAGTACTCTGGGCAACCAAACCTGTGAATTTCCCGGATCCCTGGATGTTATTGAACTCATCGAGTGAACTCCACAGCCTCTTCCTTCTTCACTGATGCTGCCTCTTCCACTTCCCCAACTGGACTACCCCGTCAAGTCTAACTCTTCTGCCATCCATCGTCCAGAAGCCTGAAAATCTGCTTCTAGGTCCTGGAGTCACTTCAAGGACTCCTCACTGACCTCAATGTCAAGCCCAGGTCCTGAGCAGAGTCCCAGGTTTTGAACCACCTCCTGGCCCACCTCTCCTTCCGACTTCATCTGTCTTTCTACGTGATATTCACTTTTCAACAAGGCAAAACTGTTCCAGCTCCTCACTGGACTGACGCTAACTTCCCTGATCTTTCCACATCCTGGTCCCCAGGGGCCAAACACTGACTTTCTGTCTTGATCCAGTCACTTACTAGTGGTGTGAATATAGGCAAGTCATCTTTCTCTCTAAATGTCAATCATTGCTCCGCCACAGTGTTTGGACACTCTAGTGACTGGATGGTAGTTTTCAAAAGATATGTCTTTATTTCATTACAAACTGTGAATTTGTTTGTTTATTTATTTATTTATTTTGGTTTTTCAAGACAGGGTTTCTCTGTAACTTTGGAGCCTATCCTGGAACTAGCTGTTATAGACCAGGCTGGCCTCAAATTCACAGAGATCCGCATGCCTCTGCCTCCCTAGTGCTGGGATTAAAGGCATGCACCACCAATGCCCGGCTAACTGTGAATTTTTAAATTTAAATTAATTCTTTTTTTTTTTAAAGATAAAGTCTCTCTATGTAGCCCTGACTGTCCTGGAACTCACTGTATAGACCAGGCTGGCCTCAAACTCACAGAAATCTGCCTGCCTCCGCCTCCCAAGTGAGGCGTGAGCCACCAAGCCCAGTTTAATTTTAATTTTATGTGTGTAGGTGTTTTGCCTGCATGCATGTCTATGCATCACATGTGTGGAGTACCCATGGAGGCCAGAGAAGCTGTCAGACTCCCCTAGACCCCTGGAACTGGAGTTACAGGACACTGTTTACTGCCATGTGGGTGTTAGAAATCAACCCCAGGCCCTCTGCAAGAGCAGCAAATGCTCTTAACCACTGAGTCATCTCTCTACACATACACGCCCCAACCTATGAATTTGACCTATTTGAAAGTAGTGATGAAGAGCCTGAAAAGCGACTCAGTGAGAGAAGGCATTTTCCACACAGGCTAAGGATCCGAGTTTGATCTCTGGACTTCACAACGGAAAGAGAGAACCAACTTCTCACAAGTTGTTTTCTGACCTCCACATGCATCCTCTATGTGTGTGTGTGTGTACATGCACACGTACACATGTGTAGACACAGATACATAGACAAAAATAAGCACAAATAATTTTTAAAGCAATGTTGGGGACCAGAGAAATGGCTTAGTTGATAAAGAACTTGCCACATAAACAGGAACACCTGAGATCCGATCCCCTGCACCAATGGAAAAAGAAAATGGCCTCATGCACACCTGTAACCCTAGAGCTGGGGAGGCACAAAGGGGAGGGCCCCCGACACTTGCTGGCTGGCCAACCTAGCCAAACTGGCAAGCACTGGGAAGGTCAATGAGAGACCCCCTCCCAAAAACATATGGTAAAGAGTAATTGACCTGTGGCCTTCCCGTGCACGTGTGCTAGCACTAACGCATGTGTGTACGCACACACGGAGTAAGCAAGGGCAGGAAAGAGCATTCTTTGTTAAATCCCAGTTCCCATGGCTGAGACGTTTTCTTGACCACAAGAGAACTTCAACCTCCTCGAGCTGCAATGACTCCCCGTCAGTTAGGACGGTGTTTAACACTAGAGGCCAAAGAGGAAACATGCGAACATGCAGGAAGTGTGGTGAGCAAGAGGAAGACATCCTCTTCTGAAGCAACTAGGAAAGAGTTCCCACTTTCAGCGCTGTCTGAGGAAGGTTAGCCGTCAGTGCTCTGAGGCAGTATCACCTGGTCCTGCTTCCTTCTGGAACTTGAACCAAAGGAAGCAAGTGTAAGGGGGGGTCAGAATGTCCCCAAGAGTCACTATTCTTGTCCCTGGGTCTGAGTTGTGTGTGGTCAGTCCCTTATGGCCCTTGGTTTTCTATAACAGCAGGCTCTTCTCCAAACCTCAGAATGCTGCCACCCGAAGAAGCTTCGAGATCCCTTGTTTAGTCTCCTCAGCTTGAAGGAGGCTAGAAGACTCACTTGGCTGCATAGTGGCCACCATCGCAAGACTCGGGAGGCTGAGTTCTACAGGGATCACCCTCCCTCCTTGCAGGGAGCCTCCTGTGTCCAACCAGGGTTGATCCAACTTGTCCTCTGCATCCAGGACAGGTCACAAACAAAACTGGCAGGCAGACAGACAGGTAGACAGACACTGAGAAATAATTCCTGTGTCCTCTAGCAGCTTTGTTAAATGTGATCTAGTTACTAATCCCTTTGTTGTGCCCTTAATCAGCGAAACTGGGGGCCAGAAACCGTAGCTAATTTTCTAAGACTTACTGTGGGACATAGTGGAAACCAGCTCCCTTCCTGGGAGGGAGGGGATTGACTATTCAAACTCCTCCAGAGAGGCTTTCTTCTTAGACGGCTTATAAAGGAAATGGCTTTTACTGTCCTGGCACTGGCCAGGGCCTGGTTTTCTTGATCTTTTGTTTAACAGCATCCTAGATGGCAGGGCAAGGAAGGGAGGATGAAGACAGATACCCTTGGGTGTCTGTGTTGGTTTTCTCAGCTTGACATATTAATCTAGTGGCTTAAGCAATAAAAATATATGTTTTCCCACCCTTTTTTTTTTGAGACAGGGTTCTCTGTGTAACAGCCCTGGCTGTCCAGGACTTGCTTTGTAGGCCAGGCTGGCATTGAAATCAGAGATCCATCCGCCTCTCCCTCCCCAGTGCTAGGATTAAAGGCATGCACCACCACTGCCCAGCCAGAAATTTACTCTTATACAGGCCAAGAATCCCAAAGTCTGAAATTGAGGTAGCCTGCAGGGCCACCCTCCTCCAGTCTCCAGGGGAGACTGTATCCTTGCCCACATCAGGTCCTGTAGCTCCTGGCATATGCAGCAGCACCTCTGTTACCTCTGCTGTCTTTCCATGGACCATTACTCTTCTTGTTCTTATAAGGGCACCCATCATTGGATTTAGGATCCATTTTAGTAATCCAGAGTGATGTCATGTCAGGATCCCGTCTGTCTGTACCTCCAACAGCTCTACAACTAGGTGCATTAGGACCTTAGCTTGATTACCCTTGATCAGTCTCTTGACATCCACATCAACTCTTTGGTGCCACATCCAATAAGGCCTCCTTGAACTCTGTGGCCCTTTTAAAACTCTCTTGGAGCAATTCTGTAACACATGCATACCACTCCTGCCCACTTGATGCCCCTTGATGCCCCAGGCATCTCTGTGCTGTAGGAGAGCAACCTGCCCACTGGCCCAACCTGCGAGTTCAAGAATTAAATCCCTCCTCACCAGAGAGACCTGAAACAGAAGTGGAGACAGGGAGTAAATGTGGCAACCTAAAAATTTTCTGCCCTCTTTCCTGAGGGTCCAGAAAGAACCCAGCCCCAACATGAAGAACACATTCTTTGTTGACATTCCAACTCAGGTCCAGCTCTTTCCCCAACTGAGTTTCGTAAGAAGGTGTTCATTTCTATGGGGAGTGCTTCGAGCTCAGCCATTTTTAACTATGTTGGCCATGACCAATCATAAATTATAACCAGTGCCCATAGGCATGAACATGTTGACAGAAACTGCCAGAAAGGGCCCTGCAATGATATTTGGCCTTGTCACATGGAATGGGCTCTCTTATTTCCTATTCTAGCCTAACCCAGATCATCTTTTAATACAACACACAGAAGGACTACAGTATCTCTGTCACAACCAACTCTGCTATATAGCAGGAAACCTGCCATACATACTAGGAAGCAAATTGAGGTGGCTGAGTTCAATTAAACTTGTGTGGGCCAGGAGTCAAAGTCTCATCTGTGGAGCCCATTCTGAATCACTCTTCCCTTTGTGAAACACTGCTGTAGGGGCCCCACTCCCCACATCTTTCTTCCCGATGGAAGCCAGTATTTCCTTCATTTAGTCTCTCCCCCTCCCTGCACAGTAGTTTCCCCGGGGAGCTCATGAGCTGTGACTGCATTCCCAGCACTAGCACTGACTCCATCAAAGTCAACCAACCACATCGTGTATCTGGCAACTGCTCTTGGTCCAGAGGTGCACATGTGAGTCAGATTAGCTCAGCCATCAGGAAGCGGAGAGTCTAAAGTCCATGCACAGGAGAGTGGCGTCTACCTATGGTTGGATGAATCAGAGCAGGAGACTGGGAAGCCCCGTTTTCCACGGCACCGTGACACATTAGAGGGTTGAAACCATCTGGAGAGAAAGGTTGAGGGAACAGTCACTGCTGAGGATAACAAAGCAAAAAGATAAGAACAACCAGGGCTGGGTGGGTGGCTCAGTTGGTAGAGTATTCGCCTCAAATGCCAGCAGCCCTGAGTTCAATTCCCAGCACAGTTCAATTCTTGAGTCCTTTATTCTGAGCAAGTGAGATTTAAGCCCTTCAATTATCAATCTCTTTTTACGGTGTCTTTTAAAGGAAGGAAGGGGCTCGTTACTGAGGGGCATAGTTTGGTGGTTGTCTATTTTGATTGATAGAGTAGGTCATATATTCATTTTCCCACTATCCATATCTCTTCTCACAATGAATCTGATTTTGATCATAATCACGCCCAGCTATGCACAGGCAGTTGTGGTTAATAGGTTAATAGGGGATTCTTCTGAAAAGTTCACTTGAAGGACAGAGTTTGCAATCCTGCAGCTGGTACCCCAAAGTGAGGGAAACACATATTATTGTTCGGAGATGTGAGTATGTGTAGCCTGACGCAGGTAGAGGTTGGAGTAGGTTCTGAGGTTGCTAGATCATTCGTTTAGGGAGGGATATATGTGCAGGTGAAGGACATCAGCTGCTAATTACATTATTACAGTAGGGCATTGTACATAACCAAAACTAAACAGGGACCCTGCGAAGCTACCTCCCCTGCTTGCCAGCCTCAAAGGTGTTTAGCATGGGTCCAGCACTCTTTGTTGACCCACATAAGCTAAGATTAAGTGAGCACTTTCTAAAATCAGAGCCAACCCATTTTGATAGTTAGGATGACGGCCTCCTATTAGACTTTGCTGAGTGAGGACAGACTGAGTCGGAAGGTCCAGTTAGCAAACTCGTGGTTATTGAGGCAGAGATGGAGATTGGGGCATCCAAAATGATGCGCCCCATGGTCTGGGGAAGAAACAAACTGGAGTGTGCTCGTGAAGGCAGTTGGAGCCAGGAGCTAGAAGGGAAGAGAGTGTTCTTCAGTGCTACTGAGGCTACACTCAGACACGGTTAAAATGACAGGGATGAGCTCAGATCCTAACAACAGTACAGGCTGACTTCCAAGAAGACCCGGGTGCTGAGTTTGCTAAGGACTTGAAGAACTTGGTTCTAACTGCACCTCGTGGGCCCCTGACTGGGGCTAGGAGGCACAGGGGAGCGAAGATACCTAGATCTTCAGGCACCAGCGCTTGGGGCTTGGGCTGTTGGGCTTCACCCTGCACTAAAGGTATGAGAAAGAAAAGAAAGAAAGAAGTCAGGACTGCACTCTACCCAACCTGAAGAACAATAACACAGTGGGGGAGCAGGGCCAGAGTTAAAATGAAAGTTAGCAGGTACGTAGAAAACAAATGGAGATAAAATAAATATTTAAAGTAGCTTAGCGATATGGCCAAAAGGAGGCAAGCAGCAAGACAAAAATGCAGAGACAAAAGTGTCATTTCCTACCCTCAGTAGACAGCACTTCATCACCACCAAGCTTGTGTACCCCACCAAACACATGCTGCCCACCAGGGACATTTCATCTGACCTGACAGCTCAGTTTCCTCACAGATAGCCCCGGTCCCAATCTTTACTGACAGAAGCTTTATCAAAGCTGGAGCCTCGACAATCATAACCCCCAGAAAATGTTCCGGGTGAATACAGGAAGCCTGAGGGCCAGGAGACACATTGAGCACTCACCTTGTATCATCTCATGTAACCTTCTCAACAACCCCCATGTAACAGGGAGCCTTGGGAAAGCAGGGTTCAGAGCAGTGAGAAGATCATCAGCTTTGCACTGACTGTTCTTCCAGAGGTCCTGAGTTCAATTCCCAGCAACCACATGGTGGCTCACAACCATCTATAATGAGATCCGGTGTCTTCTTCTGGGGTGCAGGTACACATGCAGGCAAAACACTGTATACATAATAAAATAAATCTTTTTAAAAAAGGAAAGACTGACTTTAAAAAATAAGATCATCAGCTTTGAAATCAGCACTTGGATTCAACCCCTGACCATCTTTACATAGTCTAGGGACATGCACAGATCAACAGATTCTGGTCCAGTAAATATATCTATTGCAGAGCCATCAAAGCCCATGCTGAACCAAAGAAAGGTTCCATGGAAGAAGCTACTGGAATGAACAGATGAGTGGAGATCACTCGGTAGGCATAGCAGAAGCTGTCTCAGCCTGAATAAAGTTGTTCCTAACTGTGGGGACACAGCAGAGCCCAGTGCATGTTGGGAGAGGTGAGGATGCAGATTGGAAGAGAAGAGCAGTGTGGCGAGAAGCTGGAGCCCTGGACACCGTGCTGATTAGCTTAACCTTGATGTAGTGGGTGATGAAGAGACATCTGAAGGTGTTAGTGTAGTAAGATGGGATGCACCATCCACCCCATCTGTGATCTGCTGGAGCATGGGAAGGGACCTGTGCTGCACATCCAAAGCTGCAGGATCTCCACAGCACAGGGCAGCACAGGATATACAGGAGGAGCCCGAGTGAGTACCCAGCACTGATAGAGTAGTAGAAACCAGAAACCTGGAACCAGACCGATGACTGTTCACAGTGAACACTTGCAAGGACAGATATATGGACATGGGGGTACACAGTATGACTCATGGTGTCACACTGAAACTTCCAAGATGAGATTTTTAAGTTTTTCCTTTTTTATTTTATTTTTTTTCTTTTAAATTTTGTTTTATTGGGGGGGTATGCAGGAGGGGAGGGCAGATGCGAAGGGACGGGGAAATGAATGGGGTCAAAAAACATGATGTAAGAGGCACATAGAATAATTTTTTTAAAAAGAGAGAGACCTGGGATGGTAAAATGGCTCAACAGGTAAAAGTTTGGCCTGCTGCCAAACATGATAACCTGAGCTGAATCCCAGGACCCATATGGTAGAAAAAGAGAAACAATTCCCACAACTCTGACCTCCACAGTATACACTTGCATCGGCACAGGTACACACAGAGATAAATAACTGCAGAATCTTTTATCTAAAAAAAAAAAAATTATCAAGAGACGTTCAGCCAGGATAAGATAAACGGAGAGGGTCCAGCCTCAAGATTCTGAGCCAGCTATCAGCTCTCTCAACAGATGGAGTGAACAGGGGAAGAGCCCAAACACAGCAGAGCAGAATGAGGTTGTGGCTTTGATGGCATTTGGGTCCGAGAATAGGTAAAAAAGAAAAGAGCAGGATGAAAGTTGGGCCAGGAGAACTGCACCGATGTGGATGCCATTTGCCACGGTGACACACAGGAAGGAAAATGCAGCACTGGCTCCCAGCAGGAAACAGGGAGACCAGCTGAGTTAGTCACTTTCCTCATTGGCATGATAAAATGCCTAGGAAAGGCGACCTAAGGAAGGGTTTATTTTTGGCTCCCATTTTGAGGACACAGTCCATCATGGTAGGGATGGAGCGGCGGCAGGAGCAGGGGACAGCTGCTGGATCTACAGTGAAAACACAGAAAAAGCTGCTGCTGCTCCTATAGCTCCCTCCTCCCCTCCCCACCTTTCTATTCAGCCCATGATCCCCAACCAGGGAAGGTGCTGCCCACAGCCAGGGTGGGTCTTCACTTTGCCAAATCTCTCCAAATACGCCCTCACAGACATCCCCACCCTGTCTCCTAGGAGATTCTAAATCCAGTCAAAGTGACAATGAAGTTTAACCATCACACCCATCAAATGAGGGTTGTCCATGAAGGTGTGGGTGTCACACAGGTTGAGTACAGGTGGACACACTGGACCCTGGAGCTAGGGACAGCGGAGTAGAAGGGCTACCGCCATCACCCATGGAAGAGCAACCAGGAACAGAAGGGGGAACGTCTTATATAAAATATCCCTTGAGCAGAAAAGGCCAACCACCCGGGGATCTCAAGAGGGAGCACGGCAGCAAAGTTAAAGCCCTGTCTTGCCTTTGTCACATGTCCCTCCACTGACAAAACCCAATCAAAAGGCAGCACCAGGACCAATGTTGCTGAGCTCCCAGGTCAGCCTCCCAGGACACAGGGAAGGACAAAGGTAGACAGTGGGCGGGAGAACAGATGGATGCTGAAGGTCAAGGGGAGACTTGGAGAAGGAGAAGCCAGTGTGGCCCTGGAGCAAGTCGGGCCCTGCTGATAGTATTGCAAACAGCTGCAAGTTCTTGGGCTCTGTTTGGATGAACATCATGAACAGGCTAGAAGTAGCTCCCTTAGTGTAGGACGCCCAGAACACCAGAGGGTCATGGGCCAGACTTTCAAACCCAGAGGCTTGTAGCTCTAGGCCTTGAGAATCAAACTTGCAACTCTTTTTTTTTTTTTTTGCGGGGAGGGGGTGGTGATGGGGTTTCAAGACAGGGTTTCTCTATGCAACAGTCCTGGCTGTCCTGGAACTCACTCTGTAGACCAGGCTGGCCTCAAGCTCAGAGATCCTCCTGCCTCTGCCTCCCGAGTGCTAGGCTTAAAGGCGTGCGCCGCCACCGCCTGGCCTGCAACTCTAGACTTTTAAAGCCAGCTATTTATAGCTCTGATGTCTCAAAGTCAGAAGCTGATGACTCTGGACTTTTAAGGCCAGAGACTTGTGCCTGTAGGAGCCTTTTATTCTAGACTTTGGGAGCCCTCAGTCGTGAACCCAGCAACTAACATGGCAGTTCTAAGCTTCAGGTATTGGTGCCCTCCGCTCTTAGACACCAGAGACTCTGGAGCGAACTCTCCCAGTGGCTGCAGGTCTAGTTCTCCCACTTGGCTTTTGCATTCTCTTGCTTTCTGCCAACTCGATTCTTCACGGCCTCTCACCTGATGAGTCTCAGCTCTCTGCCATCTGCACTTTGCCATCTTTTGGAGCCTCTGCTCTTAGGAGTCTCTCTAGAGCTCCTCAGCCACATTCCCTGCTAAGCAAGCCAAAGTGTGCTTCCTGCCCCAGGAGCAGTGGAGCCTGGGAGCCCTGGCACGAATCATTTCCAGTTGCCCTTCTAGCTGCTGCAGATTTTGAGTGTCTTGGGCAGAAAAAAAAAATCCAGGATTTTGCCTGCTGTTCTTGCAACCAGCTCAGCACAATCAACCTATGATAGAGACAAAAGTTCGTTCAGCCTTTGTACACAAGGACAGCCACCTTACAAAAGCACAGGGTCCCTCCTCAATGTTGTCTAAGTACAGACTTCTGTAAGTGTGTGATACAGTCGGGTAGGGCCCTGGTAATTAGCTAAGACTTGCTTCGGAAAGAGGGAAGGAGGAGAAATATACTGATAAACCTAGTGTTTAGGGCAAAACTTTAATTCAGGGAGCAGTCAAACAAAGTTAGAGACAGATATGAGCCTACAGGAGTTTCTGGAGGTCTACGTGCCTGGCCTTGAACTTCTAGCTGCTGGCCACGGGCTCTAAGGGGTTGAGAAGAGCAGGGCGAAGCAGCTTCTGAGGTAAACCCTGGTAAGGTTACTCTGCATGTGGTAGTTGGGTAGTGTTATCATAGCCATTGTGACAGAACTTCTTCCCAGGTTCCACTAAGCAAAGTCATAGGTCAGGCTCTCAGTGAGGGTACAAGTCCCCCCTTGACACACCAAACCCCTGAAGATTAGGGAACCCAGCCACTCACCTCCCCTATACAGCATGCAGCCGGCTTACCTCCTCCTCATAGATCTGTCTACACAGGAAAGCTAAGAGACATAGCAAGGCCTGCCACAGCCTGTTCCCGTGCTCAGCAACAATAAATCCAAAAGATCACCTGGAGGTTGTGGTAAGAGAGCTGCCATGAGGAAGCAGTGGTCACTTGCTAGACCCTGGGAAGGTGCCTCAGAGAGCTTCCTAATCACCCTGGCTGAGCCACACAAATACTCAGGGGTTAAACCCAAGATGATTTCTGTATGATGCAGATGGCATATCAAGGCAGACAGAACCTGTTTGCCGCCCATCCGAACTCCACGCCAGGATCTTATCTTGGAGAAGACATTACTTCCATCCAGTGTTGATTGAATGCAGCAATAAACAAAGCTGCCCAGGGACTGCTGAAATCCAATGCTTTAGACTGATGATAAATCTGCACTAGCCAATATCCCACTACAATTAGTCAGCCACACGCCCCTGCAGAGTCCCCCGGGGAGACAGGAGCTGGCCCAGTTCAGGAGCTCACCACTTCTCATTAAAGAATAATCCTTCAATTTCTTTAACTGCATAGAGAGTGCATGGGTTATTGCTATAGCATTATTATCTAATGCAAACTTACATGGCCTTTCATACATTTGAGAAGTTTCACTAAAATGAATAAAAACAATTAAAAACAATTCCCTTGGTGAAAGATTAGAAACCTTCCTCAACATGACATTTGCAACTTCCTTCTTTTTCTCCCCAAACAAAATTTGGCAGTTGAATGTGCATTTCTTTAAGAAGTGAGATTCAGGGTGTGGGGGACTTCTATACATCTGCATTCCCTGTGTGGCCTGAAGACCTGAGCTACACACATAGTAGCAGTGACAGGAATCTGTCACTTGGTGTCCCTGAAGGAGAGGGCAACCAGCTCCAATGCTGAGCTGCCCTGTGTAGAGGAAGTAAGACTCTCAGACTAGGAAGGAAGACGTCTGTGGTAATGCCAAAAGATCTACATCTTGACTTAAATCTGAAAACAACGAAGCAAGGAAAAGAATTCTTGCTTCTATTTAAACACAGCGTCCTCCATCTGTTCCTGCCCCTTCCGTTCCATGAGAAAACAAGTGAGCAAACATGAAGTCTTCGGGTATTTTATTCAACAAGAACTTAATGCACAGTTTATCCTGTGATGGAAATTAGTTCAGAAATAGCCAAGAGCTCCGATCCTGAGGGCAGTGCTCGCTGCTTCACAACAGCTGCAAGAGAAGAGCCTGGAGACGGAGTCTGAAGCCACCTCTAGGCTCCCCGGGAAGGTGCCAGTGTTAACTGTTGGTGTCTGCCTGAGGCAGTATGAAAATGGAAGCTTCTATGAGAGTATTTCCTAACCAAGGGAATCTACAAAGAAACTATCCATTTATCCTTTAAAAGAGAGAGAGAGATTAAAAAAACTATAGGTTCAGAATCAAAGGCATTTCAACTCCTAGGGGGAGTCCCAAGGTTATATTTTTGCCTATGATCACAGAAATCAATTCAAGAATGCAGTTCGCTGGCCTGGAAAGATGGCTCAGAGGTTAAGAGCACTGGCTACTCTTCCAAATGTCCTGAGTTCAATTCCCAGCAACCACATGGTGGCTCACAACCATCTATAATGAGATCTGGTGCGCTCTTCTGGCCTGCAGGTGTACATGCAGACAAAACACTATATATATAATAAATAAATAAATCTTTAAAAAAAAAAGAATGCAGTTCGCCCCCAAGTTCAGGTTCCCCTACTGGAATCACATGTCTTCCTTTGGGAGCTGTCTGTGGACTGATGATGTAAGGATTAGATTATCAATGCTATCCTCTTCCATCCCAAATGGTTCACAAAATAAAGCAACTTCTGCTCGAGTGTGGCAGTGCACACTTGTAATCCCAACACTTGGAGCACCACGGCAGGTAGAGAGTTTAAGTACAACCCGGGCTATATAGCAGAGCCCTACTATACTTGCCTTTAAACGCCAGCACTCAGGAATCAGAGGCAGAGAAGATCACCGTGAGTTACAGGTCAGCCAGAGTTTCATGGCGAGACCCTCAAATGAACTGACATACTGGAAAACAAACAGAAATAACAAAATCAACTTTTAAAGAAAAGGCTTTTGGTAAAGAGCCAAGGTTGGACCTGAAAAAGAGCTGATTAGCGGACAGCAAGATGACTCAGAGGGTAAAAGTGCTTGGTAATCTAAATCTGAGAAGAAAAAATAAGCCTAGATGCAATGGCACACATCTGCGATCCCAGCACACCTGCGCCTGCGCCTGCGGTGAGATGGGCGGTGGAGACTGGAGAACTGCCTGAGAGTGAATGGCCAGCTGGCCTGGCGTACACAGTGCAGTGGAAGACGCAATAAGAGAGACCTGGTCTCAGCAAGGTAGAAGGTAAGAACTGATTCCCAAAGACTTGTTCTCTGACATCAACACACATGCCATGGCACATACATGCCTGCAGTCACACATATGACAGGGGGCAGGGAAGGGAAGATTAACAATAATACTTTTTTAAAGAATTTTTTATTATGAAATTTATTTATTTTTTATTGATATCTATTGAGCTTTATATTTTTCTCTGCTTCCCTCCCTGCCTCTCTCCTCCCCCATTTAATCCTCCCCCAAGGTCCCCATGCTCCTAATTTACTCAGGAGATCTTGTCTTTTTCTACTTTCTGCTTCCCGTGTAGATTAGATCTATGTAAGCCTCTCTTAGTGTCCACATTGTCTAAATTCTCTGGGATTGTGGTTTGTAGGCTGGCTTTCTTTGCTTTATGTTTAAAAACCACCTATGAGTGAGTACGTGTGATAATTGTCTTTCTGGGTCTGGGTTACCTCACTCAAAATAATGTTTTTAGCTCCATCCATTTTCCTGCAAAATTCAAGCTGTCGTTATTTTTTTCTGCTGTGTAGTACTCCATTGTGTAAATATACCACATTTTCCTTATCCATTCTTTGGTCGAGGGGCATTTAGGTTGTTTCCAGGTTCTGGCTATGACAAATAAATCTGCTATGAACATAGTTGAGCACATGTCCTTGTGGCACGATTGAGTATCCTTTGGGTATATACCCAAAAGTGGTATGACTGGGTCTTGAGGAAGGTTGTTTCCTAATTTTCTGAGAAATTGCCACACTGACATCCAAAAGGATTATACTAGCTTGCATTCCCACCAGCAATGCAGAAGTGTTCCCTTTTCCCCACAACTTCTCCAGCATAAGTTGTCATCAGTATTTTTGATCTTGGCTATTCTTTCAGGTATAAGATGGACTCTCAGAGTTGTTTTGATTTGCATTTCTCTGATGACTAAGGATGTTGAACATTTCCTTAAGTGTCTTTCAGCCATTTTAGATTCCTCTGTTGAGAGTTCTCTGTTTAGGTCTTTACTCCATTTTTTATTGGATTATGTGTTCTTTTGGTGTTTAATTTCTTGATTTCCTTGTATATTTTGGAGATCAGACCTCTGTCTGATGTGGGGTTAGTGAAGATCTTTTCCCATTCTGTAGGCTGTTGTTTTGTCTTGTTGACCATGTCCTTTGCTTTACAGAAGCTTCTCAGTTTCAGGAGGTCCCATCTATTAATTGTTTCTCTCAGTGTCTGTGCTGCTGGGTTCTATTTAGGAAGTGGTTCCCTGTGCCAATGAGTTCAAGTGTACTTCCTACTTTCTCTTCTATAAGGTTCAGTGTGGCTGGCTTTATGTTGAGGTCTTTGATCCATTTGGACTTGAGTTTTGTGCATGGTGATAGATATGGGTCTATTTTCATTCTTCTACATGTTGATATCCAGTTATGCCAGCACCACTAGTTAAATATGCTTTCTTTTTCCACTTGATATTTTTTGCTTCTTTATCAAAGATCAGGTGTTCGAAGATGTGTGGATTGATACCTGGGTCTTTTATTCAGTTCCATTGGTCCTCCTGTCTGTTCTTATGCCAGTACCAGGCTGTTTTCAGTGCTGTAGCTCTGTAGTAGAATTTGAAGTCAAGGATTGTGATGCCTCCAGAAGTTCTTTTATTGTACAGGATTGTTTTGGCTATCCTGGGTTTTTTTGCTTTTCCAAATGAAGTTGAGTACTGTTCTTTCAAGGTCTTTGAAGAATTTTGCTGGGATTTTGATGGGCATTGTGTTGAATTTTTAAAACTTTTTTAAAAGGCTGACTGGTGATTCCATCTTTTTTAATACAAGTTCCTTCTAGAAATATCAACACATTCTAGTCTTCTTGGACAGAGGTCATATGACCTAGACACAGTAGCCATCATGACTCCTGTAGGATCAGAGATTTTTCCCCAATGTTGAGGTAGTCTTGATTCTTTCCTAGGTTGATAATTATTCTCTCAGCGTGGTTCTTTTCAGCGCTGAGAAAAATAAGATCTAGTGGCTTCAGGTCAAGGTCAATGGTTCCCATCATGCCCACAGAAGTTCACATTTGAGAATTGTTTCTCAGAGGTCACTGGCAGATTCCCTCCAGGAATGGAACTGGAGTGGAGCCAGCCACCCTGATAGAGATGTGCACACCTTACCAGTTCTGAATCTCCTGTGGACATGACTTGAAGGGATACTCTGGCTGGAGTATCCTTCCAGGAAGACCACTCACAGCGTGGATCCATTTTTCTTGTTCTCTCTGACAAACCTTGAACATGATAACAAATCCACGCTAAATACACTTGGAAGGATCATGGAAAATTAGAACTACTGAGAGAATGCCAGTATCTTTGGGGACACTGCGAGGCCACAACAGGAACAACACACCTTGCAGGTTAATGGGTGACTAAAACAGGAGAAACATGCCTTGCAGGCTAAGGTTTGTAGTTAAGGCAGTTAAGAAAAAGTACCTGTTTCTCAGACCTGTTGTAAACTGCAAAATGTGATTCTCAGCCTACACTAAACCTGTGACCCCAATCTCATGATGCACAGCCTCACCCTTGTTCCTTCATTGTGTTTGTCTAGCGATGTACATCAGACAACTCCCCCCTTGAACACCCTAACTCTCTTATAAAAAAGGACCTCAAGAGAACAGTGGGGGTTGCTCTCTCTAACCCAACTCAGGTTGAGACAGCCTGCTGGCCAGTCCCGGCTGCACCCCAAAATACAGCTTGCTTTATTGGACAACCATGGATTTGGTCTTTTCTCCTCACAATTCTCAGGTTTAACAACACAGCCCAGAAACCAGGTCTGGGACTAGACATAGGAGGGGAAAGTTGGGCAGAACCTTGCTTTGGAGCATTCATAGACATGGCCCTGGTGGTGGTTTTAAGCATGGAAGCACCCTGCGTGGCTGCATTTTGCCGGTGTGTGCATGCATGCACAAGTCTGAACAGAGGGGAAAGCAGCTTGGAAGGAAAACGCTGATCTTCTATTTCAACGTGGTGAAAACGCCCAGGTCTAGGTTGTTTGGATTGTCTTGATTTTCTGTTTGAGCACATTAAAACCAGTTAAATCTTATTTTAAATCATTATAAAAGGGAGGGAAAATGTAAAACAGAATGTGACTAGTAAGTCATTTAGAGCTGAGCGCTGAGTCTCATGTTTTGGGTCTTTATTAGCTGACGTTCTTAGATGCATTATTCCACTCTTTCAGGCCTTTAATTTAGTCTTCCCTTAGATCACTTAAGTACTGCATGCTTAAAACAAAAGGCCAGACCTACAGCTCTGCTGTTTCCAGTGCAGAGGTTCTCAGCAGCCAATCAAAGGTAGACAGTGCTGAGAAGAGATTCTTGGTTTCCTTTGTAGAGACTGAAGGTCTAGAGAAGAATGATGCCAGGGAACCAGTGACTGGAGTTAGGTGACACTCCCTCACAGTTAGGACAGCCTGGGGAACAGAAAACAAAAGCCAGTCCAGCAGAAAGACACCAGGCCCTTCTGTGGCTATGACTAACGTAAGCTGACACACAGGAATCTGGAACTTGTCTCCACATGCAGACAGAAGACTTGTTCTGAGGCCCCTGTGAGTGCTTTTGAGTGGAGCGGGGTGGGGGAGGGGGTGTAGCGGATGGGGGGAGTCTCCCTGCAGACCAGTCAAGGCACCAGGGGTACGTATATGGCTCCAAAGGCCTGTAAGGACACCGCTGCACAGGAAAAGAGGTGGCAATATCCACAGGGACTCAGAGGCGCCTGCCAGAGGAGCAGTTCCAGCCGGCTCCACTCTGCCGTGTAAATCTCGCTCCAAAGCACTCAAATTAATTTCAATAAGAGCTCCCTGGAGCTCCCAACTGTGTCACCCAGACTCCTCCTGTCCTTAAGAAAAACAAGAAAAGGAACAGGCAGAATTTGTCAAGAAATTAATTGAAAACAGCAGTAAGAGGTTCATGTATTTGTAATAAGACAGCAATTTGCTTTCTCAAGGACAGACTCGGACGCTCACTTCTTGCCATCTGGGGCCTGCTGACCCAGTGCCCCCAGGCTTCTGGGAAAAGACTTCCTGCCACCGCCAAACAGCTGTTCCTTGGCTAGCAACGCAACAAATGCACACTCTCACCCCTACACCACCCCTGCGTCAGTCCAGGAGCCAGACAAGGGCTTCGAGTAGTATCTAGAAAAGCTAGAAAAAATGCCTCTGGGTGTCGTGTGGGTCTCAGACAGGCTCCTCATCTATTTATCATGCCTCATTTATTTGTTTGCATTGAGTAATGTCCTGTTTGTGCGGGTGGTTAAACCGAACCAGAGCGTAAGCACTAACCAACTGGGAGGAAGCACAGAGATTGACCTCAGACCCCAGAGCCTAGCAGGCATTTGGGACTTGGGTGCAAGTTTGTCATTTGATGCAGAGCAAAGTGGGACACTGGGCACTCACAGAACAGGTCAAGGTCACACAAACAGTGGGAACACAGGCCTGCAGTCCCTGGCTCACTATCCTGCTGCTCCGTCTTCTACTTAACAAACCTTTTATGAGTTGAAGAGACAAAGATGAACAAAAGACACAGCTCCCAGCCTCAGGAGACTAGTGGGGAAAATAGAGCATAAATGACTGTGATGTTAAAAAATAATACTAATAATCCAAGCCTTGGCAGTGAGGCTGTGAGAGAACTGCATGTGCTGCCAACCTCATTTGGAGCATTGTTTCACAAGCCTACCCAAGGGCTGCTTAATGACCTTAGGGACTGCTTCTCCCCATGAGGCCACAAAGCCTCCTCTTTATGAAGCTGCATGCTACCTTGTAGATCTTGTCCAGCAAAAATGTAAAGTATTCTGCGACTAGATGATAGAGCAGATAACACCAAAGACGGTATCTTTTTCGATTCTTCAGTTTTGTTTCACTTTTTAAATTTTTAATTGTGCTAAAATATACATAACGCAGAAGTTCCCACTGCAGCTACTTTTCAGCGTGCGGGTCAGTGGCATAAAGCGCATTTACGGCCGCACAACCATAACCACCAATCCTCGTGCAGCGCTTTCTTCTTGCAAAACTGAGACGCCATCCACAGAATAATTGCTTCCCATTCTGTCTCTATGAATCTGGCTACTGACTACTCTAGGTACCTCATATTAAGGGGAACTAGTTGGTATTTGTTATATATTACTTTCATAGACCAATGTTCTTCCATGTTGAAGTATAATGTGAGAATCTCCTTCCATTTTAAAGGCTAAAATACATTCCACTGTATGCTATTCTTCAATTTTGCTTTTTCATTCATCCACTAGGAGACACCTGGAGTGCTTCTGTTGTCCAGCTATTGTTCTGATTAGCATTTTGTCAACTTGACACAAGCTAGGGTCATCCTGGAAGAGGAAATCTTGGTTAAGAAAATGCCCCCATAGGATTAGCAATAGGCAAATCCATGTGGCCGTTTTTAAACTAATGATTGATGTGGGAGAACCCATCCCACTGGAGCCAGGCCAGCCCTGGGCAGGTGATCCTGGGTGTATAAGAAAGCAGGAGGAGCAAGCCAGTGGGACGGAAGGCAGCAGACAGAGCTCCTCCATGGCCTCTGCTTTAGTTCCGGCCTCCAGGTTTCTGCCTTGAGTTTTGCTCTGACTTCCATGAATGATGGACTATGAACTGTAAATTGAAATAAACCCTGCCCTCTCCAAGTTGCTTTTGGTCATGTTTCTTATCATAGCAACAGAAAGCAAGCTAGGATACTATTATAAATAATGATTCTTATGTATATTCATACACAGATATACACAAGTATGTATGCAAAACTGCTTTCAAGTCCCTTGTATATATACCCAGAAATGGAATTACAGAATCATAAAGTAATAACCTTTGTGAGATTTTTTGAGGAAGCATTATATTATTCTCTATGAAGGCTTATCATTTTACCAACAATTTTTCTACCTTTTTGTTAACAATTATTTTCTGATTTTTTAAATAGTATTATAATGATTCTGATGATTGTGGTCTTATTTACAATTCTCTAATGACTAATGATATTGAACATCTGTCCATAATTTTGGCTATTTGTATACCTTCTTGGAATAAATGCCTATCCAAGTTTTCTGTCCAATTTTCAAACTGAGCACATTGTTGTTGAATTTCTTTGTATATTTTGGACATTAAGCTATTATTAGATTTATGACTTGCAAATGCTTTCCCCTATTACTGGGTTGCCTTTTCACCCTCTTGACAGTGCCCTGTGGTGCACTGAAGTTTTTAATTTCGATGTGGTTCAACATACCTATTTTCTCTTTTGTTGTTTACACTTGGATCTTACACATTAGAGCAGGCGATCCAACGCCATCAAATTTTCATCTTAAGTTGTTTTTGTCATAGTTTTAGCATATATGTTAATCTTAGATTCATTTTGAGTTTGGTTTAATACATGGCAAACAGGTCCAGCTTGATCCATTGCACATGGAGACAACTCCCCAACAATACGGTAAAAAGACTGGCTTTTCCCTCTTTGGCCTCGGCGGCAGAAGCAAGATGACGAAAGGAACAGCATCCTTTGGAAAGCGTCGCAACAAGACGCACACATTGTGCCGCCGCTATGGCTCTAAGGCCTACCACCTTCAGAAGTCTACCTGTGGCAAATGTGGCTACCCTGCCAAGCGCAAGAGAAAGTATAACTGGAGTGCTAAGGATAAGAGACGAAACACTACCGGGACTGGGCGGATGAGGCACCTAAAAATTGTCTACCGAAGATTCACATGGATTCCGTGAAGGGACAACCCCTAAACCCAAGAGGGCAGCTGTTGCAGCATCCAGTTCATCTTGAGGATTTCAATCTATCATAAAATAAATGTTCTGATCTCCAAAACCAAAAAAAAAAAAAAAAAAAGACTGGCTTTTCCACTGATCATCTCAGTATTCTTGTCAAAAACAATCAATTATATATGCAAGGGCAACAAGTTTTGTTTGGGGGCTGAAAATCAATGGCTATAATTTCCTTTTAAATGCCTATAAATGCCTACATCCCTCAAATGCACTTCAAACCATCTTTACCATCTTACTGAGGCCTTCATCAGTTCCTCAGTCCTTGGCAGGTGTCCTTTTTATGTTTGTAGGAGAATCACGCTTTAAAAAAAAAAAAAAAAACCAACTCTCAAACCCTGTGCTTTATCAGTAAAGTCCAGTGTTGTGGGAGTTAGGGTGAGGGTCACTTCTCCTTGGAGATTTACAAAGCTTGACTCTTCTGAGATCAACCTTGTGAATTTGTAGGCTCATGGAGGAAGAAACGGGGCACATATTTCAGATGCTGGGAACAGCAGGAAACAAATTTTCCATCCTCTATCTCCTTACCCATGGGCGCTAACAGCCAGCACAGATGAGCCCATCTTCACAAGAAAGCCCCGGAAAGAGCTCCATGGCTCCCTCTCTGCTGGGCTGCCAGCCCCTCGCCCAGCTCCCAGGGTACACTTGCCCTACCCCACAAGCTTAAAAGGCCTAGGCCTGTCCATCACAGCTCCCTCCGACTCCCATTCAGCTTTAGCTAGGAGTCACATTTCCTGGCTGTTTCTACCCACCACATGGAGCATCTAAATGTTACCAACATCAATCACAGGATAAGCATGAGACAGAGCAGCCATCTCTGTCAGATCCAAAGTGGTATTCATTAAGAAACGAGGAGACCTGTGGTCCAGCAGTGAACTGGGCTTTGGCCCCAGCCAGGCTCTTTCCTCTGGAGGCTGTTTCTCCCCACAGTTGGTATGAAATCTCAGGTATGCATATTGCTTAGTCTTTTTGAATTCACAACATTGTAGTCCCCTGAGCTTTTTATCCCACATCCACCACATCTTCCAAGGTTCTCAGAGGTCACTGGGGTCAAACACTCCTCGTGGATGGATATGTTGGATGATCAGTTTCCCATGGCCCATGGGTCTCTTCTCTTTCCCTAGAAGACCATTACAGGAACATCCAGGAGGAAGCTCAACTCACTAAGCCCTAAAAGCTGCTGAAACCCTTGGCCTGTGGCTTACCCACTGCTACTGGAGCTTTAGCTGTCCAGACCCCTGACCAGGAACCTCACCTGTGGCTCAGCCTTGAAGCTAAGAAAGGGTACCTCCTCCTTGATCTGACTGAGGCTGACTGAACCAGTCAAGGGTGGAAAGAAGGCACAAGGCTCTTAACTTCGGGAGATGCCCTGTTTGCACCTCCTGTGTGTGGGGTGGCAGGCTTGGGGTCTACTATCTATGTCTGATTTTACCCTCAACTAGCTGACTTTGGGCAACCAGCTGCTGAAAATTTCCTATCACCCAGTGACACCGGTCATCTTAACATTTTAGAATAGCATGCTCATGTCTGTGGTGATGCTGGTGAAAACAGCCTGCTATGTTGTCAATCATATAAAAACAGCTATAGTTTTGTACAGTACTTGTTACTTGGTGAAAGTGATGAACGACAATGCTGTTAACTTGCATATATACTGTGCCACTCCTTCTGTTATTAACTTGGCATGTGCTCCGTTTACTTATAAAGATAGCATGCAGTGTGGGGGGATCTCCTGTCCTGCCTATGCAGCCTCGTGCATCTAGTTTCCACCTCACTTTCGAGCACATCACTGCCTCTCTTGCTTGATTCAGTCCCACCTCGTGTTGTCCATCATGGCCCCCAAATAGACAAAACTCTGAATATGGCTGATAAGAAGCCTTATTATGACAAAATTAAAAGTTAACTTAGGACAACAAAAGTGAAATAGTCAATAGGAAGAATTCACCCAGGCATATCTATAGCACCTTAGCCTGAAGGACAAGAGTGAGTACCACAAGCTGTGAAGGACCTGATTCACTGAAACAATGATACAAACAAAATTTAAGAAGGGCCCATATCACAGATTCAACGCAATGCCCAGCAAAATTCTTCAAAGACCTTGAAAGAACGGTACTCAACTCCATATGGAAAAGCAAAAAACCCAGGATAGCCAAAACAATCCTTTACAATAAAAGAACTTCTGGAGGCATCACAATCCCTGACTTCAAACTCTACTAAAAAGCAATAGTACTGAAAACAGCCTGGTATTGGCATGAGAACAAACAGGACGACCAATAGAACCAAATAGAAGATCCGGATATCAATCCACACATCTTAAAATACCTGATCTTTGACAAGGAAGCAAAAAATATCAAATGGAAAAAAGAAAGCATATTTAACAAAGAAAGCTGGCATAACTGTATATCAACATGTAGAAGAATGAAAATAGACCCATATCTATCACCAAGCATGAAACTCAAGTCCAAATAGATCAAAAACCTCAACATAAAGCCAGCCACACTGAACCTGATAGAAGAGAAAGTGGGAAGTACACTTGAACTCATTGGCACAGGGAACCACTTCCTAAATAGAACCCCAGCAGCACAGACACTGAGAGAAACAATTAATAAATGGGACCTCCTGAAACTGAGAAGCTTCTGTAAAGCAAAGAACATGGTCAACAAGACAAAACAACAGCCTACATCAGACAGAGGTCTGATCTCCAAAATATACAAGGAAATCAAGAAATTAAACACCAAAAGAACACATAATCCAATAAAAAATGGAGTAAAGACCTAAACAGAGAACTCTCAACAGAGGAATCTAAAATGGCTGAAAGACACTTAAGGAAATGTTCAACATCCTTAGTCATCAGAGACATGCAAATCAAAACAACTCTGAGATTCCATCTTACACCTGAAAGAATGGCCAAGATCAAAAACACTTATGACAACTTATGCTGGAGAGGTTGTGGGGAAAAGGGAACACTTCTGCATTGCTGGTGGGAATGCAAGCTGGTACAACCCCTTTGGATGTCAGTGTGGCGATTTCTCAGAAAATTAGGAAACAACCTTCCTCAAGACCCAGTCATACCACTTTTGGGTATATATCCAAAGGATGCTCAATTGTGCCACAAGGACATGTGCTCAACTATGTTCATAGCAGCTTTGTTTGTCATAGTCAGAACCTGGAAACAACCTAAATACCCCTCGACCTAAGAATGGATAAGGAAAATGTGGTACATTTACACAATGGAGTACTACACAGCAGAAAAAAATAACGACAGCTTGAATTTTGCAGGAAAATGGATGGAGCTAGAAAACATTATTTTGAGTGAGGTAACCCAGACCCAGAAAGACAATTATCACATGTATTCACTCATAGGTGGTTTTTAAACATAAAGCAAAGAAAGCCAGCCTACAAAACACAATCCCAGAGAATTTAGACAACAATGTGGACATTAAGAGAGACTTACATAGATATAATAATCTACATGGGAAGTAGAAAGTAGAAAAAGACAAGATCTCCTGAGTAAATTAGGAGCATGGGGACCTTGGGGGAGGATTGAATGGGGGAGGGGAGAGGCAGGGAGGGGAGTAGAGAAAAATGTAGCGCTCAATAAAAAAAGGGGGGGCCCATATCCTGGCAAAATGGATCAACAGATAAAGACCTTTGCCACCAAGACTGACAACCTATGTTCAGTTCCCGAGCTCCACAGGATAGAAGGAGTAAGCTGATCTCTGTGAGTTGTCTTCTGATTTCTACACACATGCAACAGCATCTTGTGTGTGTGTGTGTGTTCAATCAACACTTAACAAATATTAGTTATTCCTTTAGTGCAACAAAGTAGCTTTTCTTCTACCTGTGTGTATATACATTAAAAAAATCAATGTCAGGCAGGCATGGTGGCTCCTTCCTGTAGTCCCTTCCCCAGCACTCAGAAGACTGAGACAACACACACATACACACACATACACAGAGAGAGAGAGAGAAAGAGAGAGAGAGAGAAGGCTGGAAAGAAGGGAAGGAAGGAGGGCGAGAGCAAGGGAAGGATGGAAGGAAAGGAAAGAGGGAAAAGTAGCATTATGCTGGAACAAGCGAGTGGAGAAAGGACCAGAGAACTTGCTGTACGTCTCTGATCAAGACTTTCCCCAGATCATAAAAGAGATCATACTGTGCTATTGGAACAGCCAGGCATGTGCTCAACAAAGGAAGCCTTGCTGAGAAACACAACAGTGGATAACTTTGTTCTGCGTTCACAGTGTAAGTATACAAACTGAGATAACACAACCCTGAGAGGATTGATTTATTCCATATCCCCTTGTCCAGAAAATGAAAAACTCTCCTTAAAGTGATCTACACTGTTTTCAAATCAGCCCTCTCCACTGTGACAGATTATACTCGTCTCCCTTATCCTCTGGCAATGGAAATACCAATGAGACATTAGTCTCCCTGCTTCTGATTTTCTCCTGAAGTAGCTTGCCAATGGCCCAGAATTAATGTGGCAGTTGATTTACTGTGTGGTGTCTGAAGGCACCTGCTCAAATCCTCAGGTTCCTGGGAAGGAAAATGAGAAGGCACTCCATGCCACTTTATAGGACTGACTCACTGGTCTGGGCTATGGAAGCTGGCTGAGTAGACAGAGTGCAGAGAGGCTGACTCACTTGGGATAAACATCCTGAAGCGTAGATGGCCCCAGCTTGGGAGTTCAATGGTCTCGAACTCTTTCACATTCTATGCCCTTGATGAGCCAGTTAACTTTTCCATGCCTTAATCACTTTATCCACAACATGGAGATGAAGCTCACTCCTGGGATGACTGTGGGCTTAAAATGAGATAAGAGGTATGAACAGGTCAGCTTTGCAAAAGCTGGCTTTCATCTCTAAATACAAGAGTGAACATCAAGTTCACAGATATTAAGACCAAGATCTGAAAGTGGAAATCTGTAGCAGTTATATAGTGTGGGATTCCCCTCTGTATGCTGTAAATATGTTTTATTACCATTGGTTAATAAAGAAGCTGCTTTGTCCTGTGGCAGGGCAGAATAAAGCTGGGTGGGAAAACTAAACTGAATGCTGGGAGAAAGAAGGTAGAGTCAGGCAGACACCATATAGCTGCTGAAGGAGAAAGATACCAGAAACTTATTTTTATTAATCATGGTGATACATAGAGTAATAAAAATAGGTTAATTTAAGATGTAAGAGCTAGCTAGAAATATGCCTGAGCCATCAGCCAAACGGTGCTGTAATGAATATAGTTTCTGTGTGATTATTTGGGTGTGGGCAACTGGGAAACCAATGTGCAGTCTCTGCTTACAGTTCAATATTTTAGAAAGAGTGTCTGTCTTGTTGGGCATGTGGTACCCTCTGTGATCCCAACACTTGGGACGAGAAGCAGGACTGTCAAAAGTCCTAGTTCACCCAGGTCATCCAGGGCTACCTGAGTAAGACCCTGATGTGGGATTCCCCTCTGTACGCTATGAATATCATTGGTTAATAAAGAAACTGCTTTGGGCCTATAGCAGAGCTATAAGGGAACAGAGCTAGGGGAAAATTAAACGGAATGCTGGGAGAAAGGAGGTGAGTCAGAGAGAAGCCATGTAGCCCACCAGAGCCAGACAAAACTTTACCTGGTAAGCCACAACCACGTGGCAATACACAGATTACTAGAAATGGGTTAAATCAAGATATAAGTGTTAGCCAATAAGAAGCTAGAGCTAATGGGCCAAGTAGCATTTTAAATAGTACAGTTCCTGTGTGATTATTTCGGGGCTGAACAGCCAGGAACCAATAAGCAGCTCTTCCTACTACAAGACCCTACCTTAAAAATAAAATAAGACAAAAAGAAAGAACATTTGTCACCTTCTCTGCTCTTGATCTTGTGGTGGCTTCCCTGTTTCTCCTGGTTCCTGACAGCTTAGAGAAAAGACCAGGAATGTACTGAATTCTTTGTGTGAGTCAGGAGTTTGTCTAAGTAGCACACAGGGCATACTAGCGATTTTTCTTATTGTTGGGACAAAATCTCAGAGAAAAGTGGCTTAAGAGAGCAAGAAAGGGCTTATTTGGGCTCACAGTTTTTGGAGGTACAGTCTGCCATAGAGAAAGCACAAGAACAGAAGCGCGAAGCAGCAGCTCACCTACATCCTCAGCCAGAACGGAGAAAGACGAATGCTGGTGTTCGGCCCTTCCCCCTTTTAATTCAGTCTGAGACTTTAGTTCATGGAATGGTGCTGCCCGCATTCAGGGTGGGCCCTTCCTGCCTCAGTTAAAAATCGATCCCTCACAGGCATGCTGAGAGGTGTGGCTCCTAGGTCGCCTTTAAGTCCTGTCGGGTTGACAGTGAAGGCTCACCATCACAGAGAGTAGACAGGACACTTCAGTTCACAAAAGGTCTTGGCCAAGATCTCTCTTCTCTTTCCTTTCCCCTTCCTATCCTCACATCTCCCTCCCAGAAACAGCTCTGTCACTGAAAGGTGTAGAGACAGAGGCCTGTCCATCAAGCCTTCTCCCTAGAATCCGGTATTTGCATCACTCTGCAAGGTTGCTTACTCAGCACTCAGCTTGGGATTTGTTTTCATTCTCATGTGTGTATGTTCATATGCATGTACACATGTGCAGCATGTCCATGTGCATGCACACACATAGAGGCCAGCTGACCTTCTTGGGGTTGGCCCTCAGAAGCTGTGCATCTTGCTTTCCAACAAAGGATCTGGAGCGCAGCAAGCAGGCTAGGCTGCCTGGGCATTGAGCCCTAGGCGCCTGTTTGTCTCTGCCTCCCCAGCACTGCGATTACAGGTATGCACCACCACTCCCAGCTTTGTGTATGTGCTGGGGGCTGAACTCAGGCCCTCCTGCTAAGAGACTGAGCTATCTCCTAGCCCATCTCTGACATATTTGCTGTATAGAATACAAGCTCCTTGCAGAAGAGATCCTTGCCTGCTGTCTTGTTACCCAGCACAGGACTTGGCAAACTAGGGGCAAAGATCCATAAAGTAATTGAATCCGCAGTGAGGCCACAGCATAAGGTTGGCTCGTACTGCTGAACACACCACTAAAAATGATCAGCCTGCTGAACTTCCTGTACAACAGGCTTTCCCCAGCAGACAGGGAACTGAGTATGCCTCCCTTTTGCCAGCTGTGCAATGCTGCCCAATAAAGTTGCTCCCTAAGTGGGTTATGGTGCTGAATCAGTAGGTGAGAGCTTTGCATCCTGAGCCACAGTCCGAAAGCAGAGAGAGACAGAGACAGAATGAACCTGGCATGAGCCACCCCGCACTGACACATCTCCTCCAACAAGGATACTTCCTAATCCTTCCCAAACAGTTCCATACCCTGGTGACTAACCATTAAAATATGAGCCTATGGGGGCCATTCTCATTTAAACCATTGCACTTACAGGACCGTGTAAATGGTCTAGTCTAAGTCCAGGGCCCTTCCAAAACATTTACAGAAGGAAGATCTCCTTCACCACCTCCTTTGCAACCAAAGCTCAGGTTTAGCTACACAGGACCTCAGCCCAGAGGCTCTGGTTTCATTCTCCTTTGCTGGCAAGGGCAGTAGTAGTGGGCATATGGTGGGTTATGTCTTGGCTGCAGAGTGTTTCCAGTGCTGTGGGCAGATGTGGGCACCTCCAAGCCTTCAGCAAGGGTGCTTTCTTCATGTGTAGTTTGGAGTTTTGTGAGGAAGCGCTCAGGCTGAGCTCTTTAGCGCTCCCTACACTGCCTAGGCTACAAGCATCATTTTAGTAACCCTGTTCTGAAACCCAGGGTCAGCTCTTACTGGGCACAACCTGGCCTGATTCAGTTTACATCTGTAGAATTTCATCTATTCTGAATTTGTAAAGTGCCTGAAACTGGGTACGGAGTCTCCTTTGGATTTCTAGGGCACCACGAGGGGGCACTGTCTTATCTCCACTTAGAGTGGAAACACATCTGAGCTATCAAGGTTCTGCAGGAGTTGCCCAAGGACTCACAAGGGGATAATGAGATGCTGTGGTCATACATAATTCCTTGAAGCAAAATATGGACTGTAGGCTGGGCGGTGGTGGCACGTGCCTTTACTCCCAGCACTCGGGAGGCAGAGGCAGGTGGATCTCTGTGAGCTGGAAGCCAGCCTGGTCTACAAGAGCTAGTTCCAGGACAGGCTCCAAAGCTACAGCGAAACCCTGTCTCGAAAAACCAAAAAAAAAAAAAATGTGGACTGTAGGGTAGACTCTGGCAGTCAGGAAGAAAACATACTTTGTTCCATGGTGGAGTGGGAAGAAGTGAACAGATGGCAATGGTTCTCAGCCTCCCTAATGCTGCGACCCTTTTCCTCGTGTTGTAGTGAACGCTGACCACAAACTTATTTTCATTGCTACTTCATAACTGTAATTTTGCTACTGTTATGAATCGTAATGTAAATATTTTTGGAAACAGGGGTTTGGCAGCTTCCTCTCTGCAGTAAGAATCAGTAATTCCTTACTGAAAGTGTAGGTAGCAAGATAAAGACATGGGGATATTTCTCTGTCCATCAAGGATTCTGCTAGGGCAAGGGCAGGGCTAGATGACAATGGTATCCTTTGCTACCCTACAGAGAGGATCTCTGAAACCCACCTTGGACCCATGAGGCATCCACTGGGTAGAGTGTCGCACAGCCAAAGCAAACATAAGCCCGCTTTTGGCCAAAAGCCTCAGTGCACAGGTCTGCCCTGAAAATACATTTAATACAGGTAATTTCTTTTCCATTTATTTTCCAGAACTCATTTCACTTGGCCAATTCCAAGCCAATAAATCTTAACATTAAGTCTGATTTGATGTGTGATGCAGACAGTCTAATTAAGGCCAGGGTATTTTATCAGCTGCTCTAAACTGTCTTCTCTCTGGCCTGCAATTTTTTTATGCTGGTGTTGATCATCTTTTTATTCATAAGGGCTTCATTCCCATTTGTCACGGTTGCATTAACTGGGCATCTAATGAAGGCTTGGATATAGAAGTCTGTGTCTCATTTATCTTTGGTAGCAAAATTAATAAAGCAAGGGGAAGATAGCTTCCTGTTCTGAAATGCTTTTAGCCCACCTTGACTCATCTAAAATATATTTCACCGTATCTTCTAGAATCGGGACTCAGCTCAGCTTTAGGATACAGCGGCCACTTTATCCTTCACTGACTGACAGCCCCGTACCCTACTCCCTGCCCACTTCATGGCTTGCAGAAGCTTAGAGTAGAGTGGCCATCGGCCTATTTTTCCCGAATACACATTTACTGAGAACCTTCTATAGCTAAGGCTCAGATACAAAATGGCTCAAAGGGATGGGGAAATGGCTCAATGGTAAAGCCTTACAAGTGTGAAGACCATGTGAAACTTCTGGGCATGGTGATACAAGCTTGTAATGAGAGACAGAGTCAAGAGAACCCCTGGAACTCACTGGCCAGACAATCTAGCCTAGTTGGTGAACTCCAGACCAACAAGAGATGTTGTCTGAAAGGATATAGACAAGGTTCCTGAGGATGACACCACACACACACACACACACACACACACACACACACACACACACACACACCACCCTATACCCACACACCACACATACACCACACACACACACAACATATATACAACACACACACACCACAAATACATACACACAGCTATACACACATAAGCACATGGCATATATGTCTATAAAAATTTAAAAAGAAGATTCAAAGCCCAACCGAGTTAAATAGGTTATGTCACCACTGCTGGCCAATATCCAACGGAAGAAAACTATCTAAGCCAGAGGCTAACCATGGGAGCAATCTGGAAAGTTCATCTGCCCTCTCTTTTGGCCTCTGGGAAGGTTTTCTTTCCAACTAAGCCTTCTGTTAAAAAGTTACCAAGTGTCTGTGATAGCTTTGACTTGTGGACTTCCTGGAGACACGAATGTACTCATTCCCCAGGGACACCATAATAATGAGCCACTAACTGGGTGGTTTACCCACAAGTCTGGAGGACAGAAACCCCAAATCAAGGCTTTGGGAGAATAGTTTCCTTCTGACAGCTGTGAGGAAGAGCTATGTTCTAGGCTTCTCTCCTTGGCTTATAGCAGAACCCCTGTCTTTCCCCTGTACGTGTCTCTCTATATAAGGATGTCAATTACATAAGGGTAAGACCTGCCCTAATATCTTCAGTTAACCTTGAATGCCCCCTAGAAAGGCCCTGTCTCCAAACAAGGCCACACGCTAAGGTACTTGGGAGTGAGGGGAAGAGAAACATCAGCAGTGCATCTCTCTGAAGAGTTTAACTGTGGCTGCATAGCATCTGGCAGCATGCGGGGGTGGAACACTGGAGACCAAGTCATAAGGGGGTTCAAGTTGTAAACTAGACCCCTCCCTTCTCTGAACCTCCCAATTCTTTTCTAGAGTAAGAGGTGTGAACTGGGTTTCCATCTCTGTCCCTAAGTTCTAGAACTGGGTTCTAGGCAGGGTGGAGCAGTATAGGAGGGAGGGGTAACAGTTTGGCGCCCTCACCTTCAAGCAGGATGACCCTGAACTGGCCAGAGTTTTGTTCTGGTTTTGACAAGTTTGTCTGTGTAGCCCTAGCTGACTGGGAACTCTCTATCTAGAACTGACTAGCTTTGAACGTGTGGCCTGTGTGTCCAGAGTTCTGGAACTACAGCTCCGTGAGACCATACCCAGCTCACACACTGCACTGCTTTCTGAGCTTTGTGTTTCTAACTGTAGCACATAGCTGTCAGCCCCTACACGCAAACCATGGCATTGATACCACGTTCAGGAGACGAGCTTTCTATTGAGTCTCAGGTCTCAGTGGTATCCGCTGCTAGGCTGCACCACACCCTGTCCCCCAGCCCCCAGCTCTCACCAGGGCCCTGTGCTGCAGTTTGGAGTGAGATGCTTGAGCTGGCAAGACTTTGCTGAGCCTTGTGACATGCCTCCCCACTTCCTGTCCGGTTCTACTTCACTCCTTATGAAACTCATTACAGTTAGGGCTGGTTTTTTTCTCATTGTATTTTATGATTTTATACAACGTGTATAGCTTTAGATATAAAAAACTAACAATAAAATTGATAGAACGGTCTCCCTTGGCAGAGCTTTCTACAGCCACGGGGAAGCTACGTAGCTTCAGCTCCCTGAGGCTGTAGACTGATGCCCACAGCTGCCATTCGTAGCTGGTGTTCCCTCACATGCGGCACCAACTGGATCATAATCAGCCCGAGGAAACAAATGGATTTTCTTATTCAAATTGACTCTCATAACGCACCAGTCCCTCCTACACGAGTAACCATGTAATCCTCGCCACACATGATGAGGCAGAAGACACTGTCCCCTATGCCAAAGGTTCCCAGAGGCTCAGAGATCCCTTAGGCAGCCAGTACCCTGACTAGGATTCAAATGTACACCTCTGCCTCCAAGGCCGCCCACCACATTTGATACTTGACACTCTCCTTACCACTCCCTACCAACTCAGAAGGTTTATACAGCCTCCTCCCATCCCTCACTGCCCTACACACACACACACACACACACACACACACACACACACACACACACACACACACACACACACACACACCTACCTCTTAGGGTCTTCATTGTGCAGTTTTCTGTGTCCTTGGTGCCCCCTAGTGGCTGATTATGGCTCATTGCACTGGAGGCCTGTGACTAAGCACTTCAGTGATCGGAAAGTCAATGTGGATGGCCCTGGGATAGCACATCATTCTGCTCCCAGAGGACAGCTAGACGCACCATTAAAGATCTTTCTTTCTTTTTTTTTTAAATTTTTTTGGACAGGGTCTTTCTATGTAGTTCAAGCTATCTTAAAGTTACTAGGTCATCCAGGTAGGCCTCAAATTCACAGAAATCCTGAAGGTCCCATGGCCCACCAACACTGTATCTAAGTCAATCCCTCAAGAAGACCTGCAGGGGTCAAGGCAGAGGAAACAACACCAAGATAGTATGTAACCTCTGGGGTTCCAATTCGGTACCTCCTTCCCACTCTCAGTTGGGATATGTGGGCTTTGGCATTCTCTGTTGTGCCCACCGGGGACTTTCATTTCTCAAAGCTTGTTTGGCAGGGAGGGGAGACATCAAAGAAATTGAAGTGACGAACTTAATAGATTTTCATACACAGCTCTCTTCCCCATAGAATGCCATCTAGAATCTCCTCTATAAAGGAGTGAGTGGGGATGGAAGGGAAAGGAGTGAAGGGAGGGTGATAGACACGTGTGACACAGAGGGCACGTTGGAACATTGAGGGTGGAGTGGTACGGAAAGTCAGAGCAGGAGATGGGGGCGGGAAGTCGGGAAGGAAGATCAACCAAAACAAAGTGTTGTAACAAGGCTGCGAGGAAGCCTGCTGTTCTGTGTGCAAACACAGACATTAAAAGTAAAACGTCATCAGCAGTGGTGACACTTAATTTTAATCCCAGCACCCTGGAGGCAGAGGCAGGTGGATCTCTGTGAGTTCGAGACCAGCCTGGTCTACAGAGTGAGTTCCAGGACAGCCAGGGCTGTTACACAGAGAAACCCGGAGTAGGGTGGGGGTCTCCCCAGGAAGTGATTATCCGGCTTCTGCTTATCTGTGAGCCTTGTATGCAAAGATGAAGAAGGCATTCTCTCCACTTCTGCAAAGTATACACGTGAAAAACTCCAACCCAATGAGGCCAGTGTTCAGACATGGGTGTTTGGGATGTCCCCCACCATTCTAGAAATGGCTTCCAGCATTCAAAACTGAGAATAGCACCATCAAGTTCCCTGAATATTAAAGAAATGAGAAAGCAATCCACAGTCAGACACCCTCTCTAAGCAGCACCCCAGTTCCCAACCCCTAGACTCGCTTCTATAGCTTTCCTGCCCCCTCACCACCACCACCACATCCACCGGTGCAGGGCAAAAGGGATGCAAGACAGAGAAAGAGACAACAGCCTGTCACTTCCCACGTACCAAATACCCCCTCTTCCTGCTTTCTTCTTTCCACTGAAAAGCCCACCTAAGACCTTAAGAAGTGGCCTAATCTGTAGCCTTCCTGAAAATCCTTTAATCATTTATCTGTCTTTGAGATCATCTGAGATACCCTGGAGATATACTCGCCAATACTGGAGCCTGCGTTCACCCAAGGCTACTGCCTGCTTGAAATGTGGTCAGTCCAAACTGCAATGTGCCAAAGTGCAAAATGTACCTCATATTTTTAAAGATCCAAGACAGGAGAAAAATAATATTGTTTTAAAAAAATCAATTACATGATGAAATGACTTTTTAGATACACAAAATTATGTCAAAATTAATTTCTTCTGTTTTCTTTATGTGGCTCCTAGGCTATTTAAAAGGACAAACGTGACTCACATTGTATCTGTCCGGACAGTGATTGGCGGTGTAGGATGCCAGAACTGGGACTAGGGTGGAGCTCAGTGAGAGAGTAATTACCTAGCATAAGCAAGGTCCTGGGTAGGCCCCACACCACAGCACCACAAAACAAAACAGAAAGGCCAAGCTCAGGAGTCTCAACCCAGTAACATTTTTTACCACGTGGGACAGCAGGAGGCAGACCTGATACTGTTTCCTCAGGCATAGTGCTGGCAAGGAGCAGGCTCTCTCAGACAACTGAGGTAAAGTTTGCTTGGAATCATAAATACTTACTTTCATTTTGTTTTGTTTTGTTTTGGCTTTTCGAGACAGGGTTTCTCTGTGTAACAACAGCTCTAGCTGTCCTGGAACTGGCTCTGTAGACCAGGCTGGCTTTATACTCACAGAGATCTGCCTGCCTCTTCCTCCCGAGCACTGGGATTAAAGTCGCGCGCCGTCACCACTACCAACACCACCACAGGTGTAGGTCTATATTTCTACATGGTGTGACAGCCAGGCTCAGGCCATAGTTAGTACCTGAAGTAGTCAGGTACCCTTCCAGACAGGCTGTCGCTACCCTAACAAAAGCTCCTTGCTTTGTAATTATGTAGATCGCCTGAGAAGAGGTGTCAATTCCAAGCTAGTGACAGAGCTGTGGATGTGACTTTAGTCCTGCTACCCCAGAAACAGAATGCTAATGAATTTCCACCTCAGTTTACCTAGGGGGATAAAGGGTGTTTGGATAATAAACGCGGGTGATCTTTAGGATTTGAATGAACCCTGAGACTCCCTTCCAATATTGCTGTGTGAACTGTGTCTCAATTATTCCCGTGCTTCCATGCTGGCCCAGAGAGGGAAAAATAGTTTATGTCGGGGCTTTGGACCCTGACAACGGGCTATACTTAAGTTTTTAAACATGAAGTCTTAATATGAATCCCAGCCTGTCCTGGAATTTATATCCTTCCTGCCTCGGCCTCCCAAGTGCTGGGATTCCCAGCATTCCCCAAGGTGCATAACTCTAATGTTATCTTTTAAGGGTGTCTTTAAACCGCTGTTCTAAAATATGGATGCCCTATATTGTATTACCCCATAACTCAGGTCATTTCTCTGAAGCATGCACCCCCCAAAGCCCAAATTACAACACACAAATCGGAATATTAAGAAAGTTAAAACTCTAGAACCAGGAGCAGGGGAGATGGGTCAGCATTCTTACCTGGCTCACATGAAGACCTGGGTTTAGCCTCCAGAGCCCATAGATAACTACTGGGCATGGTGGCACACACCTGTAATGCCAACACTCGAGAAGCTGAGAAAGGTGCAGACAAGAAGATCGGGGCTAGCTAGCCAGTCAGACTAGCCTAATCAAAGCCTAAGACTAGTGATAGACCCTGTCTCAAAACACAAGGTTAATGGCACCTGAGGACCAAGACATGAGGCTGACTTCTAACCTCTGCCTACACATGCACACACTGCATACCTGCAAACACATTGATTCCCAAACATACACATGCATCAGAACACACATGAGCATACACATAGACTCATAATCCTAGAAGCATAGCCAAACACTGTGGCTCACACCTGCACGATAGCTTTATAGCTTTAGGAAGGCAGAGGCAGAAGAATCACATGTTGTAGGTAAGCCTGAGCTATAGAGGTTTATTTTTTTCCTCGTCTTTAAATAGAATTAATTCTGCAAGCTTCATTTTAACAATATAGTAATAGACACACTCTAAATTCCAGTACTAAGTCTTGGTCCCTTCTACTATGATCAGATTATATACCGGATCAGAAAAAGGACTGAGTAAATGCCAGAGGTCAGATTGTTGGAGGTAACTTTGAGCAAGGCATGCTGCACAGAAGGAGGTAGACATGAATGGGGAGTGGAGAGCCATGGATATACCCACATGTTCATCATAGGTTCTGAGTGTAATCTGCACTACTTTTCTGGGGAATAATTCATATAAATTATACACACACACACATACATTCTTTAAAATGACCTTACCTTTTGACCCAAGAATTCTATTTCTAGTAATCATAAAGAAAAAACTTAAAAGTACAATATCTGGATATTAGAATACTCAACCGTCACTGCAATGGCGCAGTCAGGATTGGGTGGGGAACACAATGATGACACAGAGCAACTTAACTTGTCACTGATAAACAACAAATTCACTTTAGGTGTAGCGATAACAAAAAAATTCGGGCGTTTGAAACTATTGCAAAGAAAGCAAATGAATACTTACCGTCATGTAAAGGTACTTAAAATAAATTATGTGAAGAAGCCCAGCTACAGAATTCAGAATTGTATATACAGCATGTATGTCGATTTTGCTTCAAAAAGAAAAGGAGGGAAGGAAGAAAGAAAGAAAAAGAAATCATTTGTAAAGACAGCCATATGGGAAAAGTTATTCTCCAAAAATATCCTTACAGAACTGCCATCTCTGGACAGTAGGGCTGTAGGTGGTTAGTTTATTCTGAAGTTCTTAAAATGCTGGTGTAATCCCAGCACTTGAGAGGGGAAGGCACAACGATCAATAGTTCAAGACCAGCCTCAGATATATGGCAAATTTGAGGGCACGAAGGCTACATGAGATGTTATCTCCAAAACAACAACAAAAAGGAAATACAAATTTTAAAAATTAAAGTTATTTTTAAAGTAATAATACTTGTCTTCACTATCATCTAAAACTGAAACCTACTTTCTTCTCCTAAAACTTTCTAAGCCCTAGTTAGTAGAAGTATCAATGCAAACCAAGTGTGGTGGAGCACGGCAGTAAATTCGAGGACCAGGAATTCAAGGCCAGCCTAAGTGAACAAAGAAGCTACCAAGGCCTTAACATATTAAGATTCTGACACTTTCCCAGCACCCGCTCTGGGGCTTCAACCTGTGCCATCTCTTCCTTTACTGCCGCATGTGCACCCACCCCTTCCCAGCGGTCCTGGGTCTTCTGGTGATTGCCTTACTGTCTAGATGAGACCCAGCCAAACCTGCCCGGTTACTTTAAAACTTAAAAAAAATTCCAGCTCTGGCTAGGGCTGGGAGCCGTTTGAACCGAAATCCAAAGGTTAAAAATAATTAAGACCAAGTTCTAGGGCAGGCACAGAGGTCCTGGGGCCCGACTGAAGATCTCCCTGAGGATGGAGAGTAATCTGAGAGCCCGGGACAGGAGACCGAACGCCAGCCACGGCGTGGGTCGTGCCACAGCACCTGTATCTTTCCGTAAAGAACGCGGACGCAGCTCCGCGCTGAATTTGGTCCCTCTGGAGACGCCGTCCGGGCGCCCGCCTCGCTCAAATCACGTGACCGAGGCTTTCGGTGAAGCAGGAAGCGTTTTGCTGCGGGGTCTAGAACCCGGGCGGATAGCGGGCGGGATGGAGGCGACTTTGGAACAGCATTTGGAGGACACGTGAGTAGTGCGTGCAGCCGGTCCTGCGCTCTGGACGGGGGAGCTGGAGCGGGACAAGCGACACGGACTGCGAGTGCCGACGGAAGCGTTTGGGGCACTCGGGGCGGCGAGCAGGTGACTTCTGCGGACTCCCGGGCCGCGCGTGAGTCCAGATTAAAGTTTCGCCAGGCTCTGTACGCTTCCTTATGGAGCAAGAGTCTTGCGGGCCCAAGCGAGAGAGGGCCAAATCACCAGTCGCCTTGAAATCGTCCGTGGGGTCGTCAGAAATTTGGGGAAGGAGGTACCAGATCTCTTCTCGCGTGTGTAACCTATCAATTACTCAGCTCTTATGAAGACATCCGTCAAGTTTTTTTCGGCTCTCTCTAAAATTTAAAATTGGGAAGTGTAAAGTGGCTTACAAGGAGCTACCTTTAGCTTTTTAATTCCCCCTCCCCCAGGAGCAATTCCGGTAACTTAAGAGTTCTGACAGTTGTTTTAAATGCATTGCTATCCTAGAGCATACTTTTATACCAAGAACAAAACCCTATAGATAACTGCAGTGTTTGTAGCCCTATGAAGCCCATTGGTACGAGGTACAGTTCGTTGTGAGAAAATGGTTTATTTAGCTTTGGTTCCATCCTGTTTTGTTTTGTTTTTAAAGCTGATTTGAAGCGCTTAATATTTGATGCATAGAAAACTTATTTGTACTATAATAACTTAAGTATTTCTTCACATCATCTGGCTTGTCTTTCTTGTGCTCCTAAAATTAGAATGAAGAATCCATCCATTGTTGGAGTCCTGTGCACAGACTCACAAGGACTTAATCTGGGCTGTAAGTGTCTCATACCAGCCTCCCTTTGAGAGTCACTGGGAGTTTTACTTTGCTATTATTTTCTAGCTTTTATTCCTGTTACCTTTTGAACATAGAGAATATCTCCAGGTAAGACTAGATAATTGAAGCCTTTCCATTGTTCTTAAAAGGCAGAAATGTTCCTCCCAGTTCTACAACTGTCCCCACTGAAATGGTTTTGAGTAATTTTCAAGTGGTCTAGAAAAGGGCTTTAAATAAAAACAATCATCACTGAATGCATTTCATATGCAGGGACTGTTGGGCCATCTTATTTCCTTAATTGCTTCAATAACTCTGAAAAATGGGTGCGGCTAGCTGTTAATACAGCTACTCTTAGTGTCAGTAAAGTAGGGACTTCACAGATGGACATACCTGACTAACCCCATTCTCCTGTTCTATCTGCTAACAGGAACCCAGAACAGAAAGAACCCCTTGGGGCTTTATTTTCCGGGTTACTAATTATGCAGTGAATGAAGAATTAAGTGTGTTGGACTCTTAAGTATCAGACACCATTATTTTTTCTTACTCTACAAATACATGGACTTGACTGTCTTGGAACTCACTATGTGGACCAGGCTGACCCGTAACTCACAGAGATCATGCTGCCTCAGCCACGAGTGCAAGGAATAAAGATGTGCACCACCATACCTGGTTAGACACCATTCTTCGTGTTTTACATTGTACAAACTTAAATATTCCTCAGAAAAGCCTTTTGTGGTAGAGAGAAATTAAAACATGGAGCTTAATTAAGTACCTTGCCCAAGGTGTTACAACTCCCAAATGGTTAAGATGGGATTCCTTAGCTGCCTCCAAAGCTTAAAACACTCAGTACTCAGTGATGTTCAATGTAGCAATTACAGATAAGAAACTAAGTCTAGAAAGGAAAATAGCACCGGGTGTTGGGAATTAGCTTGATATGGGAAATAACCAGGCCAGCTTAAAGATAACAATTATATTTTTAATGGTTATAATGGGAAACTCACGCCACAAGAATGGGGAGTCCGACTTCTGTGTCCAGCGAGAATTGTGCAAAGAGAGCACACGCACCTGGTCCCTCTCAGTTTTTCTTCCTTGGTTCCAGGTAGCCACGCCTTAACTGGGTGTGATTGGTTAACAGAGCTTCCCCATCATCTCCCCCTTTTGTCTAAACAAGATTGATCCAAACCCAATACAACTATATACAATAGGAACAGATACCAAATATAAAATTACAAACAATAAACAATATTAAGCAAGGGATGCATAACAAAAGTTTTACCAAACATTCTATTTCACAGAGTCTAAATCTTACATTGAAATTAAGATTGGCTAAATCATGAGGAAGATAACTACAACTATCTAATCTTCAACCCCATCGAAGATCTGAGAAGTGAGACAATATTACTTGAGTAAACAGGAAGTGCAATCAAGAAACTTCCAAAATGTGTAACAAATGACAGAGACAACTGGCTACCTGGGCAATCACCCAAAGTCTCATTTGTAATGTTGAAGCAACCAACTTTGGCTAAGGCCTAACGTAACTGACATACCATTTTTAAAGGCAAGAAACTTTTCAAAACTATCTTACCCTGTCTTGGCAGGATTTGACAGTCCTGTTTTATCCATTTACGGATACCCTGTGTCTTTGTCAGTGGTTGAGATATGGGCATTTCTTTGCCCAAAGGCCAGTTCTGCCAAGAAGAAAACAAGCTCCCAGTGGAGTGTCTTTGGTGCTCAACATTCTGTCGGGAATGATTGGTGTTGCCAGGAGTGATTGTGTCTCACTACCACAGAACTCTAAGTTAAATTAAATGCCATTTTCTACAGCTCTTTGAAGAGGTTGAAGATTACCTATCTATACAGAATATAATCTCTATGTATCTAAAGAACCTGATTAGTCTAACTATAAATATGACAAACATAGATGACTATTGATCTATAATTTTTAATACCTATCTAACTTAAAGACTAAGACAATAAGCAGCTGTGCAGTAAATGCTAACAATGACCTCCAAATGTAAACAATGTATAAGTATCTTGATCAGAGGTAGAAATGTACACTGCAATATGGTAAATATATATATATGTGTATCAATACATAAACAATGTTGTAAACAGAGGTAGAAGCATACATGTATACAATATTTAATATAATTTAACTTTGTATCAACATACAAGAATCCATACCAATGTAATTTGTCCATAAACAATAACTCACAAATACCAGTCTGTTATTCCATCATCCAATTTTCCCCCTTTTTTTATTTAAAGATCCTTGAGCTTATAAAATTCTTCCCCCAACCCTCAACCGTATATCAACCCCTAAATGATGTCCCTAAGCCTGAGGACAAACTTTGCTTTGGGAGATGGGAATAGCAATGTAGAAGGGACATCATATGCATCCTGTAAGACCTCACACATGGTGTAAGTGAGGACAAACTTTGCTTTGGGAGATAGGAATAGCAATGTAGAAGGGACATCATATGCATCCTGTAAGACCTCACACATGGTGTAAGTGAGGACAAACTTTGCTTTGGGAGATAGGAATAGCAATGTAGAAGGGACATC